>REGL01001338.1:66478-77749 GCA_004194395.1 Aurelia aurita complex sp. Pacific
AAAAACGAGGCAATACAAGAATCCCGCCAATCCCATTGGCTAATCGCACATTTCCCGCGGTTTTCCCGTAGCCTTGTATAATACGATACAAGGACGCGTTTTTGTCACCACAGCAACTAATTTAGGCCTGTGAGATTTACAATGAACTCAAACGACATAACAGTAACAAAATGAGTTTGACTAAATGGTATAAGTCAAAATTAGAAGCTATCAGGTAATAAAACTCATACTAACCGGTTTTGTAGTTGTACAGGAAAATATAAAGCCCTCGGTCTTATTGCACAGACCTTGCAACCTCGGTCTGTACTTTTAAGACCTCGGGCTTTATATTTTCCTGTACAACACAAAACCGGTTAGTATGCGCATAGCATCAAGAAAGTTTTCTTACCTCTACAAGATCTCCACCAACAATGTTTAGTCCCCTCAAACCTCTGATTATTTCAAGGGCTTGGATGGTAGTTAGGCCACCAATTTCAGGAGTACCTACAAAATAAAAGGCTCTTTACAACAGAATCTTTGCTGGATACAGCAAGCTGTAATGCATGAGGTTTTTTGGGTTGCTTGCAATGCATTGCAGATTTTTTTGAGTAACAGATACCAAAGCCAGCCAATGATAAAAGAAAATTGCAAAGTACAGGTTTGTATTTTCACTGTTAAAGACTGTGAATGAATCATGAATCTTTCAACTTTGTGTATGGCCTATACTTTCTTTGGCTTACCCAAAGAAAAAATGGGTTTGCATTTAGTTTGCAGCAAATTTGCACACAAATTGTTGTGAGTTTTTTGGGTATGTTTCAGATTTAGGAGTTTGTAAATTGTTTGTCAAGAGTTTGAATTTTCCATCAAACCATTCTCAACAGTTTGTTTACAGGTGATCTGAAGCGAAAATTTTTATTGATGCAAATGAATAGCACTGTTGACTAATAAAGTATGTTGTTTAAAGTGTTTCGATACCTTGATTCATTTTTGAGTTATCCACTGTTTTGTATGATTGGCTGATGACGTCATTTTGTTTGCAAAATGTAAAGCAAGTATACAAGGTTGACTATGTTTCCAAAGGGAAATTGATTCAAAGAACTTTTCTTCAATTGAAATGTCTTTCTAAACATCATATCAATCATGAGACAATTTCTATGACATTTATTCAGAGTTATATCAACCAAACAAAGTCTTAGAATTTTGCGTTATTAGATGTTGTAGTAACAATAGAGCAGGTCAGTAGTTTATTCCAATATTCAAAATACCTGTTCCAGGACAGAACGCTGGATCAATGGAATCAATGTCAAAGCTAATGTAAACTGGGCCATCTCCGATCAACTGACGCACTTCTGCCATCAGGGGGACCAATGATTTGTGCCAACATTCTGTCGCAGGCACAACTTTGAAACCCTGAAAGAAAGATTAGCCAAATTGAATAATCTCAAGTGAACTTCCAAAAATTTAGCCTTGCATTTGGGTGTCCAGATGTCGTTTTTAAATGGTCAGTTTAACAAGAATGCTTCACGTTAACCATCTCCTTTTTGTCACCACTCTCATGGGCCATGAAAATGGCGAAAACAAAGGCCAGCAAAGAGATGGCTTGTGCAAGACATGCTAGTCATATGCTATGTGGGCCAGGTGCCACCCAAAAACTAGCCTAAACAAAAAGCAAAATAGGAATTGTTTCTGTTGTTGCATGATGAAACTGCTTATGCCAAAACTATCAAATACAACACACTCCTAGATCCGTGGTTCTGTATCAGGCGTTGAGTACACCTATTCCCTTTCAAGTTTCAAAATTGTGAGTTTAAAAGTTAATTTGCAAGAATCATTCAGTTTCAAGGTTACAATGAGATATTTTCAAGAGCCAAGTCATAGGGCGACAAAATGACAAAATCTGTCTCATTGGTGAGTCTGATAATAATGCGGGGGTGTATGTGGGATAGTAATGAAATAATAAGTTGTTAATGTGGGATTGTAATTAAATGATAAGCGCTTTGAGCTTGATCCAGCAGCTCCACACATTCCTGGAAAGTTCTTGAAGCTTGATAAATTGAGCACCTACAGTAGGTTGATAATCTTTCTATACATTGATTGTGCATGTGTTGGCCTGTTCCTTTGTCGTTTTCTGCTATCTTTTTTGCTGTGTCATGTATTATGCAGTGGCGTACACTTTGCCAAATATTGGGGGGCAAAACAATTGTTTCAATAAAAATGCATTGTTTATTTCTTTCATTTTTAACAGAAAGATCTTTGTTTCAACCAACAATAAGGCAATTTCACCCCCTTGTCCCTCCAAGTGTCCCCCCTGGTATCATATAATTTCTAAATATGAAGGGATTAATTTTTTTCCTCGGAGCTCAGTATTTAGCCTTGAACATTCAAGATCTCTCTTACTGTCAATTCCCCACAAGGCCTGATAAGTTGCAGAATGTCAAGGATGTCGTGGCTACTTTAGTAATGACAGGAGTGCTCTGTAGCCCCTTCTGATAATAACTTTAATGCTGTACTCACCAGTTTCCTTGGCACTTCATGGTCATCATCAAAACCCGTGCCTCGTAGTCCTATCTGTGCAGTACGATTGCAGTCAATCAAGCCCTCTTCCACAGCTCTTAGAAATCCATTTCCATGATAAATTTTCACACCTCCAAATTCATACAAGTCAGTATGTGCATCGATGTGTACCAAACCAACCTTGCCATATTTCTCCTGCGAGGCAAAGAGAAGTGTTTGTTAGGCAACATTTCATTTGTCTGAAGAACATGGATGTGGTAAGACCTAAGAAAACACTCAGCTTGCTTGCAAGCTTGGCAGAAGCATGATTTTGGCTTGAAGGAGCTTGAATTGAGTATGTTGACACAATTTTTGCCAGGTTGCTTGTATGATTAGAGCTTGATCAATACAGTTTGCCTTCAGTTCAGAAGATGCATGGTGGAAGCTAGCGCAAGCAGGGCAAAATTCTTACTTGAATCAAGCACTTAAACATACTCAAATCCTACTCAAAACAATTTAGTATCAGGCTTGAAGCATGCTGCAAACATACGCAATACTTTGCAAAGGGTTTCAGTCTTGCAATGATATTTTTAAGAAAATGTATAAGTTTGAAAAATATGTAGGGAAGAACTGTATTGCACTCTTTAAATGCAAAAGTTACCAAAACTATATTAAGGAAAAAGGTTTTTGTTGCAAAAATTCTGTTAAATTTGTTCTCATGCTACATGACTTTTTTTAACTGGGGGTTCAGAGAGAAAAAACAAGAAATTTCAAGGAGACTAATCTACCATTATGGATGGTTTAAGAAGAGCAATTTAAGAANTACTCACCAGTTTCCTTGGCACTTCATGGTCATCATCAAAACCCGTGCCTCGTAGTCCTATCTGTGCAGTACGATTGCAGTCAATCAAGCCCTCTTCCACAGCTCTTAGAAATCCATTTCCATGATAAATTTTCACACCTCCAAATTCATACAAGTCAGTATGTGCATCGATGTGTACCAAACCAACCTTGCCATATTTCTCCTGCGAGGCAAAGAGAAGTGTTTGTTAGGCAACATTTCATTTGTCTGAAGAACATGGATGTGGTAAGACCTAAGAAAACGCTCAGCTTGCTTGCACAAGCTTGGCAGAAGCATGATTTTGGCTTGAAGGAGCTTGAATTGAGTATGTTGACACAATTTTTGCCAGGTTGCTTGTATGATTAGAGCTTGATCAATACAGTTTGCCTTCAGTTCAGAAGATGCATGGTGGAAGCTAGCGCAAGCAGGGCAAAATTCTTACTTGAATCAAGCACTTAAACATACTCAAATCCTACTCAAAACAATTTAGTATCAGGCTTGAAGCATGCTGCAAACATACGCAATACTTTGCAAAGGGTTTCAGTCTTGCAATGATATTTTTAAGAAAATGTATAAGTTTGAAAAATATGTAGGGAAGAACTGTATTGCACTCTTTAAATGCAAAAGTTACCAAAACTATATTAAGGAAAAAGGTTTTTGTTGCAAAAATTCTGTTAAATTTGTTCTCATGCTACATGACTTTTTTTAACTGGGGGTTCAGAGAGAAAAAACAAGAAATTTCAAGGAGACTAATCTACCATTATGGATGGTTTAAGAAGAGCAATTTAAGAACAGCTCCCATCTAGCATTTAAAGGCTATTTTAAAGGCTGTTTTAAAGGGAGGATGGAGGGAATATGAGCTATGATTTGTCTCAAACAGCAGGTTGTTTTTTGCAGAAGTAAAAGAGTGACTTACTTTCATTGCCTTTAGTATGGGGTAGGAGATAGTGTGATCCCCTCCCATTATCAAGGGTTTGCATCCATTTTTTATCAATTCTGATGTTCTTTCTGTAATTTGTTTAACTGCCTCAGATAGATCGAATGGATTTATTGCAATGTCTCCGACATCAGCAACCATCAGCGATTCGAATGGAGATGCACCTAACGGAACAAAATTGCTGTAAAAAGTACCTGTGGTCTGAGTTCAAAGTAGATGTTCCCAGGAACGCGGGAGAGGGGCATGCAGGGAGCGACCCTCGTGCCCCCCTTAAAATGGCAGAAATTTGTTATTTTCCTATTGTTTTGCCCTCTAATTGGCAGTTTTGCCCCTCTAAAAATGGCTTCCCTGGATGCTTCTCTCTAGTTGTTAGTTTTCTGAAAAAAACCACCAAATGCCTTCCTTAAAGAATGCGGCTCAAACCACTTACAGTCAAATTCTAGCCTATCAGATATCAATATTTCCTGTTGACATGGTAAGTTACTGAAATATAGTGTGGCACATGTCACGGTTTATTGTCTGTGCCTGGCTATTTTCATCTAAGGCTGATATAGATGCTGAGGTTCCCTTTAATCTAGTCCAGACCCCCTGTTTATCGATGTGGAGTTTCTTGAAATATGAAACACATAAAATCATGTTTCTTAAAGTGCGATTTTAACTGTATCTTTATTCAATAGTTTTGTATCTTAACATTGAAAATCCATTTGTGGACTATTCTGGCTGACAAGTTAGATACTGCAATTGTATCACTGTGAGACTATTCCTTCATGGGCAAAGCTAAAGAGAATCATTAGGGGTGCAGACATCAAATTTGCTGGCAAATTGAGCGTTTCTTAGGTTTGATTGTTGGAAATGCTGACAAGTTGTTGAAATTGGTAACAACGAATTTGTTGAAAGACTAAATTTGGAGGGGTGAGTACCCTCGCACCCCCTTGGCTATGCCCCTGAACCCCTTCACAATTGGAGTTCATATCTGAAGACAAAGAAATGGGGAAATTTATGATTAAACCCCCAATTGGAAAAAAAAACGACAAGAATCCAAAATTGAGGAAATATTAAAAATGTTCTCCTAATTCTCAAGTACTGTATTTTGCGCAGTCAAATATTAAATTTAAGGGCAAACATTATGATGCAAGCTAACTACAGTACTCTGGTAAAGTGGAAATAGTTCTTACGTGTGGCAACATTGAATCTCTTAATCATGATAGATTCAGTTCTTATTTGTCTTGGGCCAAGCCTTGCCCCTGATCGGTTTGAAGCTCCAGTATCCATTGGGACTCCAGTGAAGCATACATCAAGGCCTAAGAAAAAGACAAGAGTTACTGTTATTAAACTTTTTTAATAAAGTCTGCTATTGTGGACAAACTCAACAATTTTGTATTGACATCCTTTTGCCACAATACTGTAGGATGCAAATTGGGTACGATATGTTAGGTCTTTGGGGGAAAATAAATTTTGCAGAGAGAAGTCATCCGTTTAGTTTGCAATCATGGCTTTTTTTATGAAATTAATAAATTTTAACAATGTAAATTACATGCTTTTTCTTCATAAGATGCATGTTTATGTGTGTATTTGTGAAACCACTAAATAGGATGACGCAACACCGAAAAACTCGGCCTGCTAGAAGACACAATCCTCTTCTTATTCTGTTAATAAATTAAGTTAGTTTGAATTTTATATAAATATGTCTTTATAAAAAGCTACATACAGGTAAATTTCTGAGTCTCAGGATGATAAGATAATCCAGTGAGAGCATCTGCAACGTACCTTCTGAAGTTTCCTGGACAGGGAGTCTCATCATTGAAGCTATCCCTCCACTTCTTGGCATCACAGATCCGCTAAGCGGTTCATTGAATTTGCGATTCCCTGAATTACTTCTCAAGACATTGCTTGAACAAAAACAGCGTTTATTTAGCTGAAGAACTGCACGCAGATGGGAGGATTTCACGAAGCCGGCCATTCTTTTACGCACCACAACTTTCAGCTTAGGCCACTTGCTCAGCCTCAGCTCAGATTACACAACCACGCGTTTTTCAAAATTGAAATGTAACAATAGCCGATGCTCCAAGTTGGCCTGATTTTAATAACAAAAGCAAATCTGTTGATCGATGTATGTTTGCTTTGCTGTTCTGAGATCTCTATACTCCAGTAATGTGGAAATTTACATTGTGGTTGCGAAATTAGCAGCAGAAGATGAATGTTTGCCAGAACAAGATCTCTTTTGTTTGGCAGGCGGATGGCCTAAAATGCAGGTCAGTATGTCAATTAATCGGACAGGTCAATCATGCGTTTTATGAAAACCAGAATTAAAATTGAAAAAACATTGAGAGTCGCATTATCTATTGATTGTTGATTGCTTTTTTTTCCGAGTCACTTTCTTATAATTTTCAAAAGCCTTCCACAGCAATTGAATGGCATGGCTGAGCTGCCATCTTGGTGTTCTTTTGTTTCTTGGAATTTACACCGAAGCTCTTGATTGGCTGAAAAAATATGACACACCTCTCGCACACCACTGCGTACCCACAACACAAAGTGGAAACCAATATACAAACATATGATTATGATACAAATTAAGACCATATTTGTCATTGGGCTTACAATCTGCCAAGGGGGTGTTCTATCTTATTACCCAAATTGTTCTATTTTTTTCTTTACATTCCTAATTGCTCAAGTTAACGAAGACCAATATTCCAAACAATTTGCCCGAAATTTTACTCGAATAAACNTGCCATCTTGGTGTTCTTTTGTTTCTTGGAATTTACACCGAAGCTCTTGATTGGCTGAAAAAATATGACACACCTCTCGCACACCACTGCGTACCCACAACACAAAGTGGAAACCAATATACAAACATATGATTATGATACAAATTAAGACCATATTTGTCATTGGGCTTACAATCTGCCAAGGGGGTGTTCTATCTTATTACCCAAATTGTTCTATTTTTTTCTTTACATTCCTAATTGCTCAAGTTAACGAAGACCAATATTCCAAACAATTTGCCCGAAATTTTACTCGAATAAACCGCGTTTGCAGAACGTTCCCAAAATTATCAGGGTTGTAAGACTCCCACATCCCCATCAGCTATTCCCCTGAATGCCCGTTTGTACCACCTTTAGCAATACTGTGAAAGGTAATTTAGTATATTATTTATATGATTTTTAACAGACTTGTTCCTCGTGGTTAGTGTATAGACTGTAAAGATAGTTACAGAAATTTTTTTGTGGGAAACCCGAGACAAGATTTCTTTAAATTTAAGAAACTTAACTGGTGAACATCTCTTTTAAAGAACTTTCCAAATGTTATGTCATTTCGTCTGTCCTAGCTACGTTACTGTATGTCTAATGTAACAAGAACTTCTGTACTAACTTCGACTACCCGTATTTTTTATAAGAAACTTGTCTAAGAATTTGGGCTAGTATTTAAAGTTTCTTAAAATTATCAGATTTTCAGTACTCATACGAGTTTCTTAGAGGTTCGCAACCAAGAGAGGGCTAGAACTCTAAAGAGATAGCGATTAGACCTTTGACGGCTGTCCACCGAGGGGGGGGGGCAACTCCTATAGGGGGTTTGGTATATATGTGCCTTTGACAATTCAGAGTCAGGACCCATAACCAGGGCAAAATTTTGAAAATATGACCCCATAATCAGGGCAAAATTTTGAAATATGACCCCATAAACAGGACAAAATTTTCCACACGAATCGTAACATACAGAGTCAATTAAATATTTGTAGAGCTAAAGTCGTTTTTATGCAATTGTTTGTCATAATAGCCAATAGTAGCAATAAACTGCTAACATTTACCTATAACTACGGCAAGTCTCCGTAAAGTAGACCCATAACCTGGACACAATTCATGAAACATGACCCATAACCAGGGCAAAATATCGCAAATTAACCCATAACCCGGGCAGGCACATGTATACCCCCCCCCCCTCGCTGTCTACTAACCTTTTGGCCACGATTGTGGCTTCATAGGACCCAAAAGAAGCAAAGTACAATTCATACATACAGCAATACCATTTCTTTTGAGAATTTATCCTAAATCATAACGATTATATACAGTATTTATAGAGCTAAGCCCCAGGGGGGCACTCAGCACATGCACACACGGGGAGGTCAATCCGATATCTTTGGGTCAGAATATTACCAAAAGTGATATTTTTGGGTTCAAATAAACTGAAATTATGTTTTTGACATTTTTGGGCATCAAATATAGTCAAAATGATATTTCTGGGTTCTTTAGAGGTAATCCTGGCCTCGCTTTGCATTGTTTCAGGATATTTCATGCTCGTTTACAGATGTCAAGGTATAAAATGAGCTGATATTTTTGGGTTGTAATGAAGTTAAACTGATATTTTTGGGCTTCCTGAAAATTTCTCGGACTGACTCCCCCGTATGCGTATTTGCCGAGTGTCCCCCCTGGGAGTTAAGCTCTTTGATTATATTTTCAAGATTGTCATTGATGTGTTTGCTAGATACAAACAAATAACAGTATGAATAAATCGTGGTATTTTTTTTGCTCGTGGCATCACTCAAAGCATTTCATATATCGGGTGTCCCAAAAAAGTACTCCTGTTTGAAGAATCGCCAACATTTTGATTACATGGCCGATCTTCAAATCTTTTTTCGCAAGTA
Source organism: Aurelia aurita complex sp. Pacific (assembly GCA_004194395.1). Classification (NCBI taxonomy): domain Eukaryota; kingdom Metazoa; phylum Cnidaria; class Scyphozoa; order Semaeostomeae; family Ulmaridae; genus Aurelia; species Aurelia aurita complex sp. Pacific. Next base: position 75,368 of record REGL01001338.1, read on the forward strand.
GATCAAAGACCAAATTATTTTCCCATGAATATCCGATATTTTCATTGGTTTCAAAACTAGCAAATTTAGCTCTTTTTGGGATGCCTGCTTTTTTGAAGCATGCTGCAAAAAAGTACTGATGATGACCAGATTAATTTCTCCTTGTTTATTAAGCTTCTAGTTTGGTCACAAACGTCAGAAAAAACGCCCTTTTTGAATATAGAAATATGCCCGAATTTTGGTGATTCTTTAAACGGGAGTACTTTTTGGCTCCAGTCAGGACTTCTTTGCTCTAAAATATTGTTCATTGATTTCTTTTGTTAATCGTGGTATTTTGCTCCTGGAAGAACACAAAGCATTTCATATAGTAAATTAGCTCCAGTCAGGGCTGTTGTGCCATTCCTGTCGTATGGCGGAGATACCTGTGTGAAGAATAATGATGACATATTAANCATATTGAATATACAACAGACGGCAACATCCGGGAACATCAGAATGTAAAATGCTGATGTTAGCAGACAGGCTTTCCGTCGCAAGAAATCTCTCATCAGCATTCTCTGATCTGACTCTTTAAGACATCTTTGAACAATGTAGTTTGCAAAACATGGAAATGGAGACTTTATTAGCCTGCGTGCAGACTATACCCCCTGGCGGAAAAGGTATTGAAAAGGTAATAAATTTGCCATGTTAATTAAGTCGTCAGGGAAAATTTTGTGACTTAGCAGGTTTTGGGGCTTTTCAGAGAAGCGTAGAAACTTTCATTGCTCATATTCTGTCGCAATCAACAGGGGGAATTTGGTTCTGAGCCAATCAGTGACTTCGTTTATCTCGGAAAGAGCGAATCATGTTGCTTCATTGAACAAAAGGAACAATAGTGGTCTTGACGTCATAGATGACCAACAAGATTGTAAACACATCTCCTCGCAGCTTCTCGCTGCAAAACCATCGACTCTAAAATCGATGGAATGCACTACATTTTAGGGCCCTACAAAGACTATCTTGAATTTTGCACATTATTCATGAGTTACTCTACGTTCTTACCAAGCACATTTATATCATCTGTCCTAAGAGCAGAGAAAATTGCTACAATAAAACAGGCATGTTCAACTGTGTTTCCTAAATGATAGGCTCTTTCCAAGATAAACTAAGTGGCTGACGGCTGATTGGGTCAGAACCAAATCCCTCCTTGTTGTCGCAGTCATGACTGCTTCAGTTTGACACTCGTTTTCTGAATATTAGTAGTAGCGAAGAAACTATGTAAAAGAACAGCAATTCAGACCTCGCAAGTAAAACTTTTTGTTTGTGAACAAGATCTTACCTGTAACAAGTAAGTCGTTTAACAATTGTCGACAAGTTGGTTCTCTACGAATAAGATTTACTATTCAAGAATGTAACAGTTGCATTTTTGAAAATATTTCTCAAAAATTGGTCCACCGGATCAATTGTGGTCGCATCGAAAAGCCAGGATCCTTTGCGGGCACGCTACAATTTCAGACTGTCTGAAAATTAAATTTGGTCTAAACAGAAACAATAGATCCACTATGCAATGACTGAACTGATAGAACAAGTCAACTGAAGTAAAATATTTCCAGTGGATCCAATTTCCACATTGGCCAAATTCAAGCTTTAGACAGTCTGAAATCACAGCGTGTGCGCTAAGGACCATGGGTGGTAGTGACTCTTTAATAAGAATTCAAGAGTTGAACTATTGTAAGGAATGTTTCTCGAGAAAAGTGGTCCACCGGATCAAGTTTGGTCCGTGAAAAGTTGTTTTCTCCCAACTAAAAACAGTTAGTATTGCGATACTACCTACCTCTACAAGATCTCCACCAACAATGTTCAGTCCCTTCAGACCTCTGATTATTTCAAGGGCTTGGATTGTCGTCAGGCCACCAATTTCAGGAGTGCCTACAAAAAGAAACCGATTTTAGACGGCGGCAAAATTTTCAAAAAAGAGAAGGTAAGATCCTCAGGAACGGAACTGCGCTAATATCAGTAAAGGAACTGTCCGAATTGATCGGTTAACCCTATTTTGGTCGGGGAAGGGAGCAAATTGGCCCCCCTTTCAGTAGATTTTTCTGATAACTCTGCAATGAGAAAATCTATGGCAATGAAACTTTCTGACTTTTAGCAGTTACCTATTGTGCAACTACAAGTAAAGTTTTATTGACATATTTTGACATTTGAGGGTAATGAGACAATTTTCCGGGACTGACTCTGTCAAAATCGCAAATTCTCAAATCACAATTTTAGCTAAAAAAGTAGCAATTTAATTTGCAGGCCAGTGTTATTTGAGGCACGTCATCATAATTCTATGTTTGGATGGAAATTGGGCTCAAAATTTCATTTGGTTGCTCTACCTATTACCAGTCAAGAGTTAGGTAGGGGGTTTCTTCGCTCCCC
>REGL01001339.1:15342-26988 GCA_004194395.1 Aurelia aurita complex sp. Pacific
TCTGATTCCAATATATGTCCTACCTCGCCTAGCAGGCCTGAGACTCTGTCAATGTGGATATTCGCATGATTTTGGTTGTTAGCAAACCTGGCGATAGCTTCCCTGTAGAAATCAACCCTTGTTATCATGTGATCAAGACTATTTTCATCCAAATTTCCAGCTTCCAATTGATTGCTAACACTTAGCAGTGACCTGTAAATATGTTGATACGGAGATTGATGTGCCATTGCCACAAAAATCAAGTTTGCTCCCACGTGCAGTTTCACGCCTTTTTGCCATAAGGATGCGCAACGGCCGTCTGCGCAGCGAAAAGAAAAACCGAAGCAATGTGCAGAACCGCAAAATCGAAGCAACGCACAAAAAATAGAAAAAATCGAGAAAGGCGTTGACATAGAAATATCGATCAGCAGTGAATGAGAGTTGAATAGAAAAACCGTGTTTGAAAGAAACGGATATAGCTAAAAAGAAATATCGTGAAATGAAGTTAAATGAGAAAACCATCCTCATGAATAAAAATATCGTGGCATTGGCACACAAAATTAGGAGAAGTGATAAAACAAAAATCGATGCACATTTTGGCGGAAAATGCACTCCATATTATATTAAGTCTATTTTCATTTTAGAAACTATGCCAAATCTCATCCATCTATGCACAAGAGATAAGGCAGGATTTAGAACAACTCAAAGCATGTATTTCAATTGCCAAAACTTGAAGTTTAGGTTAATTCTTATTGATATTTTTAGGTTTAAGGTACCAAATGATAAACAAAGAACAGTAGTTAAAGCTGTTTTTCTTATTAAAAATTTTTACCGGAGAGTAGCGTTCATTGTTTCTCCTGCGGCCATAATGGACGACGCTAGAAGAAAACGACGTTTTTACCCCCTTCTTTAAGTATAAGAGTTTATGTAAAAAATCAATACTCTGAGATCTTTTTCTCCATTAGTTGGTGATATAATCTGGCTATTTGGTTTTTTCATTAATTGCTCTATTTGGATCTAACTCAGAACTTCGCGACAACATGGGCATAATGGGCGACACCACTCTAGATGAAATTGGGGATTAGAAATTTGTATTGCAAGATTAACGGAAAGAAAGTGGAAAGAGACCATTTTGAATTGAACTGAATTTTTATCTTCTGGCTAGATTTGTTCAAAGAAATTTCGTGGCCCATTCAACAGCTGCAAATATTTTCTATGGCCCATTATGAAGCACTTAACATTGTTGGTGGCCCCGACCTATATCCTCCACCCCCTGTTGTAGATACTTTATGACAGGTCCCTAAGCTCCCGTTTTTAGCATTCAGTTCAAAGGCAGCGAGCTCCCTTTTTGTTCTTCTTTTTTATTATTTCAATGAAGTCTTCGTATTGATGAAAGTAATACTTGTTGTCCTTTGAAGTCTTTCGAAATTTGATAGATGTTTTTGCTCAATCAGGCTGTTTTATCAAATCATCAATCTTCGAAACTGGCCCTCTGTTCTGTCCGATTTGTCGTGGCCCACCAACAGTAGATAGTTTTTTTTATTCAAATATAAAATTTTACAATAATCTTACATTCTCCTATACCTATCTAAATTACTATACAACACTACAGGTACGATACCATGGGGAGCGAAATACAATGACTACCCCATGGCCAATATATAAAAACATGAAACGTTAAACTGTATACAGACACATTACGAAACAATTAAAGATTAATGGATACTAAACTAGATTCTGTCTCATATCAGATGTCAGGTCAGGGTTTCAATGGGTTGAAAGATGTCACGAGTGCAAATCATTTAATTGTTGATTTAGGAAAGTAAAATGGCCGACATCTGATGTGAAACAGAATTTACAAAGGAAGGAGCTATTTACGATAAAGGACTTGGTGGTTGCTTAGTATATAGCTGTAATCTTAATAGATTAATCAAAGCGACCAGTTTCGTGGATGAAGCGTAAAGTTAATTCGAGTAGATTTCTGTTCAACTCATCAGAAAGGTCTTGATCACCATACAATAAAAGATGCGTCAAAGAATCGTTTGAAAGATTGATGATTTGTGCAAATGGTCATAATAATTCAACAATTCCAGCGAGAAGATTTTGTCGTTGAACATCAAAAGAAGGGCAGAGCAACAAAAAGATAGTTGTTATTGATGCATCGTTTAGAGAAGTTTCTTGGGCCTGCAGGGAATAGATTTCGCAAAATGTTGATATCTTCGTGGCTGCCATCACAACATCAATAGCTCCTTCTATATATTTCTACCTGGCATCTGAAAGTAGTTTTAGGGCACTACTGGTAAGCTTAAGCTCATTAAAGCAGCGTCCTGGTCCTTACTCTCAATGTGACCATCACCTCGTGATACCTTTAGTCTGGAATTACACAAAGTTGTTGACTCTCTTCACTCTACGTGTCAGGTTTGACATGGCAGGGACTCTAACAACAAATCTTGCGATTCTCGTTCAGGCGTACTACTGAGCCATATCCCCCGCTCACCTAATCAGTATGCATTGATAGTGAGTGTAATCATAAATAGACTGTGGAATTTATTTTGCAAAGTGCCTAATTTGAAATGAAATATGAGTATCTTTGAGTAAGTTCTATTTTCTCTAGACATTGGACCATTGAATACACCTGACGTGCTACCAAAGTTTGATGATGACATTCCGTCAAGAGTGAATTCAATGGAGTGGAATAGGAGGTAAATATGATTTCATAACTCAAAGCATTGATCCTCTGATCCAAAATCATGTTGACTGATCTGATTAAATGGAATTTCAATGCTAGCATACCCAGGGGGTACTCAGGTATATTTAGGACAGGGGTGCTCAGGCTGGGACTCAATGCATCAGTCCAAAAAATAGTTTCTAGCATGAAAGTAGACCAAGAAACAATTTTTCTGACCAGACATACCTAAAAGTTATGTAATCAGTATCTCAAATCGGTAGAAAAGTGCGCTAACTGATTATATTTCTCCGTATTGTATTTGGATCTTCAAGTTTTTATATTTTAAAATTACATTTTTCCCAATTCTTTTATTTTTCCCATATTTCAGACCCAAAAAAGAAAGCTAGTATTTCGGCAACCCCAAAAAATAACTGTACAAACTATTGACCCAAAAAATAACCCTTGCCCAAATTTTAGACCCAAAAAACGTAGCCTGAACACCCCTATTCTAGATATAATAGGGTACCCCCACTTAAAACCAGTCTTTCACGTGCACAAGGCAACAGTTTGCCCTGCTGGCTTTAGGTAAACTTTTGCGGCATTGTTTATTTTGAATTACTGGTTGAGAGAATTTCTTTTGTTCGGAATCGCTAATCACTATGAATTCCAGTCTTAATTAAAAATATCTGATGCAATTGTCCTACAAAATCTGCTCTTGTTCCAAGCCTCTTGTACCTTCTGAGCGAGTAAAAGCAATGGTACTTTGAATTATATTGCAAGCTGTTCCAAAAAGTTATTTTTCGGCTATTTAACTGCTAATGGTGAATGTAAAGAAGGCCGACCGCAACGATGATGTAGTCTATAGTCTATATTAAAGTACGCAGCTCTTGCTTTTAATAATCCGGATCACAGGGAACCAAATAAACCAAAACTACACTCTTTACGGACACTCCTGGATTCGCTGTGCAACTACGTTACTTTATGCACTGAAGTCGTATCTTTATTAGACCATAGGAATGAGTAACGTTTCCTTCTGCTGGGTGGACCCGCTGTGCATCTACGTTACTTTATGCACTGTAGTCGTATCTTTATTAGACCATAGGAATGAGTAACGTTTCCTTCTGCCGGGTGGACCCGCTGTGCATCTACGTTACTTTATGCACTGTAGTCGTATCTTTATTAGGCCATAGGAATGAGTAACGTTTCCTTCTCCCTGGTGAGTAGTAGTGGTAATTTTTGGAAAGTCATCAACATTTGTTTATGCTACATTCTTTAAATTTGTTTTATCTTTTCTGAGTCGAAGATTATATAGATTTTATAGATGCTCATTACTATGTCCTTCTGGATGGGAGACAGTGAAATAATGGCATGAAATACCTTGTTTGCAACCTTCATCATCATCATCATCATCAATAATTTATTTAATGTAGGCTAAATGAAATAAAAAGAATAGCTAAATTACAGCTAATTTAGGCCTACTTTACAAAAATTTACAAAATTTACAAATTAATTCCTAAAGCTAATCAATAAAAACATTTAGTGGATTATATACAAGATAAAAGCATGCCTTCCCTACGAGGTACGGAGCGACGCCCATGAAATCTTAGTCAAAAATATAAAATTTGCAGTTTGATATGAAAGTTCGAGTTTTGAAAGATGTTACAGCTTCATTAGGTACACAGGAAATCAGTTTAAGAGAAATTATGAGTTTATAGTAAAAGAAGGAGAATAAATCTAAAGGTCTGTCAGGCGAATTTTGCTTATTTGATTCACAAACCAATTAGTCATTGTTTCATTTAAACCCAAAATATGCAAGGATTGCAATGCCTTCTGCTCAGCTTCTGAATCGAATAAACAAAATCCGCCAGGCAGAGCCTTAAATCTATCCTTTTTCTCTCGCTAGAAACTCGTGACTTCATTTAAAAACCATCTTTCGTGTGTACAAGGCGACAGTTTGCCCTACTGGTTTCAGGGCAAATCGTACGGCTTTGTTTCTTTTGAATTTCTGGTTGAGAGAATTTCTTTTGTCTGCAATTGCTAATCGCTTTGAATTGCGGTGTCAATCAAAAGCAACTGATGCTGATGCTATTATCTTACAAAAGCTGCCCTTTTTAAGGCGTGAGGTAAAGGTTTTAGTTTGAGGTCAACCGTAAAGCTAACTGGTAGTTCTGCTAAATTAAAAGAAAACGAATGGAACTTGGCTTGAATTTGACGCAAATACAACTTTTCCAATGCTTGTAGCTCGGTAATACTATTGAATCATTTTTCATGAAAATATTTCCAAATTTTAAGTTAAGAGCTTCCAACTGAAACTAAATGAAGCTAATGCGCGTTAAAGACCCATTGGAAACAACGATCAGTATTGGAAACAGCCCCCAAGTCTACTTTTATACCATGTGACAGCCATGTTCTTTTTGCATAGGTTCCTCTAAGGTTCCCTTTTCCTTGCTTTTCATTTGGCCCACAAGGGATCATGGTCGATAATAGGTCTTTAAACGTTAAAAGCGATGGAACACATCGAAGAGACTGTATCGGCTAATTTTCCAAAAAGCATGTCTTCTCGCCCTAATCCACGCAAATAGCAGCAGATACAGTAGTGTCCCGCATATAAGAAACACAAATGTAAGAAACACAGACCCTGATTTTCAAAATAATACCCCATTTTATAAGAAATTTGTTCAAGTCTGAAAGAAAGCTTGTTTCTTATTTTAAAACTATGCATTGAAACCTTGGAATTTTTCAGCTTTCCAGTTGTATTGAACTGTACCTATTCAAATGAAAAAATGAATTTTGTTTGCAAAAAGCACCTTCCTGAAATAACTGTAGCATTTTCTGGAAGTGAAAATTTACAAATACAATTCAAAATAATAATTATCAATAGAGATCATGTCTGGTTCAACAGTATATGATTTTTGTAACAAGAAACTTTACCCTGATTTGCAAGTTTATCTCATTTTATAAGAAACGCATCAGACCTGAAATTGAAAAAGTTGTTTCTTATATGCGGGACACTATTGTACACTGCAAATGAAGGCATTTTCTTTAAGGCTTGAAATTAGCTGGTGCGATAAGATGTTCATACCATCAACAATGTTAGAGATACAGCTGGATTCCGGTTACAATTTTTTGATATGTTTAGTCTAAGCACATAAAAAGCCCATTCAGTTCTAGATGACATGCGTCTTTTGATTACTAAAATCTTTATACAGAACCTTTAAAGTGAATTTTGGCGCCGAATAAATTTATCTAGGCCTGCAGAATCTTTCAGTTGCGTTAGAAGTGGCAAAAGAAGTTTCCTCCTCTATCGTTTTGGAGAGTTTACAATTGTTTCGGTTTGTTTTCAAATTGTGCGGTTTCATCTTCTTGTGAACGGCGAAACCAGACTAGCTACACTGGTCCCTCAACTTTGTTTCGCTGTTGTTGTTGCTGCGGATGGCCTGACATATCATTCTTAGGAGCTAAAAGATACTGCGTGGCAGGTGTACGGCGATCCTATCCGTGACAATTTTGTGCTGTTTTTAAATTACGCCAGCACCGTGTGAAAATTGTCTAGAAGCAATATTTTGAAGGGCAGATACCAACTCATACCCCTCCCCTTCAATTAGCCCCTTACAGTTACATGACATTGTCATAAATATTGGATAGAGCCTTTCACAGTTAGGCAGCTATCTCACAAGTTTGTTATGTACACTAGATAAACGAGTATAGTTTTGCTTGAATGAAAAACGTGTAAATGATTAGGCTTTTGAGGATTCCATACTGGTTTGTATCAATGCAGACTATTAGTCAGAAAATCAATATTGCGAGTTTAATATTAATGACTGGCGTAATGAAAGGCAGGTAGATGTATAGATACTCGCACCGCTACATCAAATAAACGTAAAATTCTTCAGGACATATCAGCAGGTTTCAGCATGAAGAGCCATCAGATAACTGTTTTCTTAGAGATAAAGCACTGATGATAAGTTGAGGAATATCAAGTTGAAGAATATTAAGTTGATGAAATATCGCAACGATGTTTTATGCGTTGTCATTGAGAAATAATGACAAGGCGAATGGAAGGGTTGGTGATACCCCACGTACGCATAATGAGTACGAAGATCAGTATAGAGACATGTATGATTATGGAATGAATGGCCAGAACTATGAAGAAGAGAAAGTTGGCAATGATTCGTTTGATGATGGCGAGAAAACGTGGAGAACCGATGCAACAAGGTGAAAGTTTGTCTTCTAAATTGTTGGCAGTTTCCCAGAGAAAAATTAAGGGTATTCAAAGAAAGTAAGGCTGCGATTTCAGCGGCGGGACAAGACAGACATGTTTCTAACCACCATAATCACCACTATCAATTTGTTTAAGCAGGCTAAATTAAGAGTAGAAGCTACGCAGCTATCTAACGACCTGGCTGAGTTAAACAAATGTACAGGTACGGTAGGTATATGTACCCCAACAAACATGGTACCTCAAAATATGGACGCATATTGCCCCATACTTTTTCGAGAAGAACAGCCAATCAAAAACCGATTGTTATTTTGCATTCCCAAGGTTGATATGATATCTTTCTGAAAAAGTGCTGACAATTGCACTGTTTTCATTTCTGTTGCAACCAGGGGGTAGTATTGCTGATTCCTGATGCCAGTTGATATCACAAATTTTCACTGAATAGCTCATAAAAACATGCGAATACGAATTTAAGTTAGTAAGTTTGGTATTTTACGATGAGAAATGTCTCGTCCTTATCACTTTAAGCAGAAGATCCTCATAGAACAAAACAGGTAAGTAATTCAATAGCAATCAGGTACTAAAGAAGTCACTGTCTTTGTACGTTTTGAGGTAAACAAAACAGAAAACTTTATGGCGGTCTATGTTAGATTATAACTTCAAGTCAAACAGGTCACAGCATCAGGTTCCCAAGGGGAAATAGGGCTTGTTGGCTGCTAAAATTTGTGTGGCCATGGAAAAAATGGATGTGGCCATGGAAAAAATATGTGCTAGTCTAGCAGCAATATGAAAGACGCACACACACACAAAGGGTGCTGCTGACGCTATTTTTAAATATACCATGTGCCCCACTGGGATCACATGAATTTCAATATTTGATTTGGGAGGATTTATGAATTTGACAGTAAAATCTTGCATATAAATCGTGGTTTTCCCCTATTCTTCTCGCTGATATTTGGGGGTGTCTTCTGTATGAGACAAACATTTTGGACCCAGAAAATGATGAATCTCAACCGTTCTATGGAAAACTGAAGGCTTTATGGTATTTTCTGAAACCCTCAACCAAAACTAAAATTCAGAGTGTAGAAAAACATCACATCTGTGAGTGTTTATCCATGTTATTCCCAGTTATTCCCTAGACTCATGCCAAAAATGTCTCTTGTTTCGCTTCCCCTGCAGACATGTCGCCAAAACAGAAGCGATAACAACAATAACAGCGAAAGTTAGAGAGACTTATATAATGAGTCTAGTTATTCCCCTTTCTGTCCTCTGCGTAATTGCTTGCATGGCTAAGGTTGGCCTCAGGGGAAAAAATTGGGACGAGCAGAGTAAGTCTAGATTCAGGGCTATTTTACTCATAAAGGAGAATGACAGTCCGAAACGAGAGTGGCTGCACTATGCAATGATAGGTTGAATCGGCAATGAGTGAAAACTGAGAAATATTGTCTTTATTGAATCTTTAGTTTGATTAACATCATTTAATTGCTCTTTGAAGGCCGGTTTACACGATCATCTTCACGTAAAATTTGCTTCACATTTTGTATGTGATCACAGAGTGACGATATAGAATCGTCGTTTCACATAGCTTCAAGCAACCGTTTACACGATCACATTCTGTGATTACATAGAAAATGTGAAGCAAACTTTACGTGAATATAATAACTTACTTTTTAAACTGAAATTTATAGAGCACGTGGAGTGAGAAGTTGTAAGCAGCAAACCAAGTAAGGTCAGTTTTTGCTAAAATCGTCAGTTTACAACTGTTCACCTGGATAGATGCAACATATTTGCCCGACAATAATTTGTCTATATCGAAAAGAAGTTTTTTCCCTGTAGTATTCAACTGAGATTTAAGGTGCGGGCAATATAAGGGGGCAGATCATAGTTGGGTTTTAAGGTACTTAAAGATTTACACAAAGTAGTGGTAAGTATCAGACTCTTTAGCGACAGCATAGCTAAATAATGAACCCAGTTAGGCCTAAAATCTTTTAGCATGTAAGTTAGCCAGTTTTATTNAAGCTTTACGTGAATATAATAACTTACTTTTTAAACTGAAATTTATAATCTTGAGGGGAGACTATACAAAAGAGAGACGCACATATAAGGAATAGAAGAGCACGTGGAGTGAGAAGTTGTAAGCAGCAAACCAGTGTAGTAAGGTCAGTTTTTGCTAAAATCGTCAGTTTACAACTGTTCACCTGGATAGATGCAACATATTTGCCCGACAATAATTTGTCTATATCGAAAAGAAGTTTTTTCCCTGTAGTATTCAACTGAGATTTAAGGTGCGGGCAATATAAGGGGGCAGATCATAGTTGGGTTTTAAGGTACTTAAAGATTTACACAAAGTAGTGGTAAGTATCAGACTCTTTAGCGACAGCATAGCTAAATAATGAACCCAGTTAGGCCTAAAATCTTTTAGCATGTAAGTTAGCCAGTTTTATTTGACCTAAATTGACAATGCAATTGAAATTTAGGAAAAATATCTATTGCTATGCCAACAAAAGTTGATTACCATGCAACTTTGATCAATACTGTCACCAGATGTGCAAAATGCCTTGTTTCACAAGTTCACGTGTTGTATCTATTCAACATTCAATATCTCTATGTGTGTTTTCGTTTTGAGGTACATACTGTACTTGTTTTGCAGTGCAGTAGGTAAAAAGTTTGAATAGAAGTCATCATTTTACATAATGCAAGTGAGACAATTCAGTGCGTAGCAAAACAGAAAGAAATATTAGGGCCTGGGGGTAACAGATTCAAAATTATTGATGAATATGTCCATAAATGTTTTGAGGTACGCATTGAAGAAAACCAAACATTTCAACAATGAACTACTGTAGGATACTTTATCTTGTAATATTTAGACCCTTGGGAAGAAACTCTACTATTTTGCAGTATGCAGTATAAAGCAGGATTTTGAAAAATATACCTTCCGTAAGATTCTATGTCAAAATTAGATTTGTTGTATGTTTTGAGGTACATCTGTGTAGACGTTTGAAAGCTTGCAGATGCAAAACTATTTTTGAGATCCTGATAAACTGAAAAAACCTGTGCAACTAACATAACAACTTTGATAATAGTACGGCAGATTTAGGCATGAAAATGATGGTGTTGTTCATAATGAAATGTATGATGAGTAACGAAACAAGTAGTTCTTAATTGCATTAAAATAGGCATGGTGCAGTTTATTGTTGTGCTGGGATTTACATCCCTTGCCTCGAATTGACTTTGATTGTGACAAAGAATCTGTTCGCTTAAAAAGATACGATTTGCAATTTTGATGAAAGTCTGAATTAATTTTTAGTGAAGTGGACATACCACTGCAAGAAGATTATCCTACAGGATTACGTCATTCAATTGGCAGTGCAGCATCACTACCAGCAGATCATGCGGTGGTTGTGTCACGATTTTCAAATAAAGCACGATCATCATCAATGCCAAATTCTGTTACAGCCAGCAAGCAAAGCATACGATCCAGAAAAGGTATGATCCTACTTCTTGTTAAAATTCAATATGAAATTTTACAAAGACGAACTATTTAATATGCTATGTACGAGCTACTTTACAACAGGGAGCAAAATATCATGACTAATACCATAATACCATACTAATTTTATACCATGGCCTTTATATGCTGAAAATACAACTGAATGTTTTTTCATATTTAACATGAAATTTATAAATGACGTTACCACACTACAGGGGTGATACCACGGAGTGCAAGAGACCATGGCAGCTCCGCAGTCATTAACATAAAGAACGTTTGATTAAATCAAAATCAAATATACAGCTTCGAACAAATACACATAAAAAATTTTTATTTATAAGTATTAAAATCGGCTTCACTTTGTATGTCGTGCTAAATTTGGGCTAACATAGGTGATAATGCTGGACCGCGGCCGAGTGAATTTACAACGAAAACAAATACTGCCGTCACTGTTCCCCGTCCAGAGTCCACGTCGCTCAGGATCATCAGCCCTTGCAATCGGGTCTTCTCCACAACATCGGTGATCTGAACATACAATTTCGGATTGGATGGATTTGTGCCCAATGTGCCTAACATCTAACATCAAACAGACTTACAAGCAAAATAAAAAGGAATTAGTCAAACGTCAAACGTCACAAAATAAAGTTGTGAAACTGAAGCTTGAAATTATCTCAGTCAAACCGAACAGCTTTTGTGAATGAACTTTAGAGTCAGTTTGATTTTTCGAAAGGCGTACGTTTTTCTGCCTACCTGGTAGAATAAATTGGGACCGGTTTCACATTGGATGTTACGCGAGCACATGCAATAATGCTGACAATAGATGATTGCAGCAAAGATGGCGGCGAGAAATTTTTACCAAGATGCATTGCGTTCTAATAAAGATTCTTCAAAGATTCTTTAGGAATTCGATTAAAGAACGCAGTACATCTTGGTAAAAAATTCCTCGCCGCCATCTTTAGCGCAATCGTCTATTGCCGCTATCACTACTCCCCACCCAGGTTCCTCATTGCTCAAAGACACCACGCCTATGCTATTCTTGGGATTTCTTTTAATAAGATTCAGAGGAAGTGAAGATCAATCTTCCATTTACAATATATAAGCCAAGATAAGGCTCAAATCCTTACTGGTTGCCAGAGCATGCGGAAATCCTCCAATTTCATGCTCGTCAGCCAATGAGATCACCGCTTTCTAGCCCCTGGAGACAAAATCGGTCGTTTGAGGTAAATTTTCTAGTACCCTCACTAAGACTGAAATGGATGCTAGAATACTTGAGTTATTCGCAATTTTTTT
>REGL01001339.1:72860-92217 GCA_004194395.1 Aurelia aurita complex sp. Pacific
GCGAATTCCTAAGAGTTCACCATTTGATAATGAGCCAAAAGGAAACATATTCATGGTACATTGTTTGCAAAACCAAGAAACATCATCAGGTTCTTTTTCAAGTTCTTTGTATTCTGAAGCAGATATGTCATTGCATTTAATGTGGACATAGAAATTGCAGTTATTGCAAAGAACTGCCTTTTGATTGACATGTATGTTTTTGTGGCAGATACCACAGGGAAAACTAGTTGTATTTGCCATGCTTAGTGACATACTTTATTATTATTAAGATGAATTATGAAAATATGTAACAGAAAGTTGAAACTGTTCTAAAAAAAGCATGATAGAATTAACAACAACAGCAGTGAACAGGTTCTTATGTGGTGAATGACACCTCATTTTCTTCTTCTTCATTTGCAACTCCAGGGTGAATATTCCTGTCAGGAAGTCTATTTCTGACTATCAACTTGCCAGCTACAAAGTAGGCCAACTTCCCCTTCTGTCTTGCCTCCAACAATTTGGGAGTAAGGCTGTTGCGCTTATTGAGAGTTCTCTGGCTAAAGTCTTCTAAGAACTTCATATCAGGAGGTCGGATTGATTTTGCTGCTGACAATATTCGCTCACGATCTTTGTAGCTCTTCAACTTGGCCACAATTGGCCTTGGCTTACTTGGAGCAACAGATCCATCACGATGAACATAGGTACTCTCCTGTCTCTTGGAACCCACCCTGTGTGCTCTCTCAATCTGCAATTCTTCTTCATAAGAAAGATTATGCAGGCCTTTTCGTTTGACGCATGCGATCATACACGCACACGTTGGCACACACGCAAATTGAGTCACGAGTGCTTTTCATCGCACGCGCAGTGTTATTTTGCTTAAAGTGGTACTTTGATGTTCGACACATCCAATGTCAAAGCATGTGCTTCAGTAAACTATGATTACTGACAAATCCTATGGGCCCCTATAAGACTTTCAACAAAGTCCCAAGTGGCAATTCCCACAATATGAAATAATTGCAACACTTGGTGCTTATAGAGTGAAGGTGATTATTGTTACCGATACCGATGTTCATGAAGAAAATGAACCGTGCAGACAATAGATTTGTCCTGTTGACATTGATAGTTCGGAAGAATCGGACACTAAACGAGTCTGAGTTTACGGAGGAAGAAACTGCTGAGTATAGACCTGTAAAAACAAAAACTTCATTGACACTTAAACATATGAACAATGATATTCAATTTATATCGGTAGTGTGATTATCTTTATCAGTAAAGGGAGACTTGAAGACCCATTTTTGTGTCACTTCTTAAATACTGTCTTGAATAACTACGTGTGCGAATCACACGCGCAAATGAATTTGCCTGTGTGTTTTGCCGCACGCGTGTTGTTTTATTCCCGAAAAGGACTGATTATGTAAAATACGTTTCATTAAAGTCATGAAGATTGCAAGAACTAATTCCTTTTTCACACCCAAGCCAACTATTTCGCGGATTACTTTCTTTTATGAGACAGATGCAATGCTAACTTCTCGAAACTTTTGAAGCATAAAACAAGATGTCTTTCAGGACAAAATTGATGAATTTGATAGAATTTCTGTTCAAATATTTTCCTCAGCATGGGGCTTTATTCTCTTACTTCACGGTAATTCAGGAGATTCCCCAAAATAGCGTGTTTGCAGTTCTGGTTTGGAGCTCTGGTTTGGAGGTTCAGGCAAATTTGAACTTTCAAGATTAATATCCTAACTCTCGATGCACCAATATCAACAAACAAGGTATCTACAGTATCTCCAAGTTAGCTATCAAGGATTATATAAAAAATTATTATATGCATTGCTGATTGGAGCTAAATTCTTGTCGCCAGTCTCGATCAAAGTCGTTGCGTTTTTTTGGGACACCCGGTACAATTTATTTATTTAGCCCCTCTTTGTATTTGTATACTGTTTCAATTTTCCGTATTATTGTGTTTATTTTCTGTAACAATTATCTTTTGTAGTTTAATTATTCATATATGTATAGTTAGGTTCTAAATTGTATGTAGTGGAATTTAATATATGAAACTGAACTGAACTGAAAATTTGGAATCTACATGGAAAGTTGATCTAAATGAACTCCAAGAGAGTAAAATAGGCAGAGTGGTAGGGTTCCATATCGTTACGCCAAGAAATGTTGTTAACAAAAATGTGGTCTTAAATTCTTGGCCATGACTGTAGTTTGGTCTTGGAAATTACCTCTCTTGCTTATTGGTCCAGTTTGGAAAACATGTGTGATTTAGCCTACGCGTAGTAGTGAATGAAACCACTTTGAAGGTGCGAGCTGAGAGCAGACTTTAAAAGCTGAGAGAGATGCAAAATTAACAATAAATCGTTTGTTCTTGCATGCGAGAACCTTTATAATGACTGATGTGATGTTGATACGATATATCTAGTCTATAGCGTCTGTTTAGGGGTTGCTGCACACAAATTGATTCTTTCAGGCAAAATGTCCAATAATGGACGTTTGGGGATGGGGAAGGGGGTAAACCAGGTTGGAAAACATGAATGATTTGGCCTACTCGTAGTAGCGAGTGAAATAAATTTGAAAGTGCGAGCTGCGAGTGGACTTTAAAAAGAGTTTAAAAAGCTGTGAGAAAAGCAACATTAACAATAGATCTTTTGTTCTCGCATGCGAGGATTGGTTATTGAAGCTGCGAGCAGCGAGTTTGACAGAGTTTCATAGCTGCGAGTTAATGCAAGTTTTCCAACCTGGGGGGTAAAGGGACCGGACATTTTCAAATTTTTTTTATTCTATCTAAATTTCTTCTGAGAAGTTTTTGTAAGAAACTATATTTTGGACGTTTGGCGTGAAAGAATCGATTTGCGTGGGGCCCCTAAGAGAGGATTCTGACAGGGTGACAGGCCAGAGTGGAAGGAATAACATCAGCTTTATTAGCTAACCAAATCAATGAAATACATTCTTTGTTTGAAAAATTTTGGTCCGACTGATTTGAGATAATAACAACGATATATACTCACATACTTACCAGTTAACCAGGCTATTAGTTGCAGATTTTGCTCGATCTTTACGTTGAGAGACTTTGCTTTGGTGGCTTGCTCTTCAGAGAACAAGAATGCAAATGCAATGCAGTAAAAATGTCCCCCCAACCGAGCAGCAGCAACAACGATTTTGTCAGAAAGAGGCTATTTGCAAAGGGAAGGGCAGAAGTGCTCTGCTCAAAAAAAGGTGACCTTATTAGTAAATTTTGAAAATATTTGGTCGTAATAAAGAGTTCCATGATTGCTTAGGACTTTAAAAATAGAACAAGGCAACTGCTTCCTGAACAAGACTTTCTGAGAAAGTTTATAAATGAAATGAAGCTGAAATTTTCTCAAAGATTAAAGAAAGAGTTTACCTTCAACAACAACCACAACAAGCCTATATCAAGAGGAGGCTATTTGCAAAGCGGAAGAAAAGCATGGAATCTTTGGTAAACATGTTCAAAACATTGACTTATGATAATCCTCATCCACAAATGGCCNTCCAACCTGGGGGGTAAAGGGACCGGACATTTTCAAATTTTTTTTATTCTATCTAAATTTCTTCTGAGAAGTTTTTGTAAGAAACTATATTTTGGACGTTTGGCGTGAAAGAATCGATTTGCGTGGGGCCCCTAAGAGAGGATTCTGACAGGGTGACAGGCCAGAGTGGAAGGAATAACATCAGCTTTATTAGCTAACCAAATCAATGAAATACATTCTTTGTTTGAAAAATTTTGGTCCGACTGATTTGAGATAATAACAACGATATATACTCACATACTTACCAGTTAACCAGGCTATTAGTTGCAGATTTTGCTCGATCTTTACGTTGAGAGACTTTGCTTTGGTGGCTTGCTCTTCAGAGAACAAGAATGCAAATGCAATGCAGTAAAAATGTCCCCCCAACCGAGCAGCAGCAACAACGATTTTGTCAGAAAGAGGCTATTTGCAAAGGGAAGGGCAGAAGTGCTCTGCTCAAAAAAAGGTGACCTTATTAGTAAATTTTGAAAATATTTGGTCGTAATAAAGAGTTCCATGATTGCTTAGGACTTTAAAAATAGAACAAGGCAACTGCTTCCTGAACAAGACTTTCTGAGAAAGTTTATAAATGAAATGAAGCTGAAATTTTCTCAAAGATTAAAGAAAGAGTTTACCTTCAACAACAACCACAACAAGCCTATATCAAGAGGAGGCTATTTGCAAAGCGGAAGAAAAGCATGGAATCTTTGGTAAACATGTTCAAAACATTGACTTATGATAATCCTCATCCACAAATGGCCATCGAAAATAGTGATGATCAACAATTTCGACAAGAGGTAGCTGGTTTTGAGAATGACATGAGTGTTGAATCCGAAGAAATGGATGCTGCTGTTGTTGGACGCAGACACATAACACCCATCCGAAATCGATCATCGCCATCATCATCGACATCGGTAGGTAACACTTTTCCTGTCAAAGTAGGCCAACTAGTCAATAGGCTACAATCCCAGCCAAAAATATCGAGGCAAAAATACAAGTTTAAGGATCTTGTGATACCCCCTTATTAGGGGTATCATCGACAATGCTGACCTTGTCTGGTTAAATTGAGAAGTAAAACCAGGTTCTCTGTTCAGCCAAATCAGTAGCGTAGTAGCCAAAAATCAAACAAACAAAAATGGATATTCTGCTTTTCCTTCTAACTTTGCTGAGAAAATTCGCGAAGGGGACCAGTTTGCATTCCTTGATTTTGGCACAGGGGAGCTCATTCTGAAATCTGAAGTATATGCTGGCGCATCTGAAGGTTGGAGTTATCAAGATTACATGGAAATAATGAACTAGTTTATTATGGGTGGCGATTTACAGAGTTATGGTGCGGGAGCGACATGGCGCGGGAAAGATTTCCCCACGCACTGCTAATAATGCAAACTGGGAGGGGGTTGGATGGAGCGATGTGCCGAAGTGGTGCAATTTTGTGACTTGTCCCAAGCGTTTTGGCCAAGATTTCACATAACCATAACTAACACATTTGAACATTAACCTAAAGCTATTGTGATAAAGGGACCAATGCATCATGTTCGCGAATGCATCATTATTAACAACTCTTCTATGTTCCCATTCACCTTGGAATCTGACGAAGTTCTCCTAGGACTAAATGGTATCAACCTGCCCTCTCTTGCTGATTCTTTATCTTCCTTTGAAATTGCGTCAAAGCTTACCAACCTGCCTAATCTATCAGATTATGATACAGATGAAAATTTGAACCTCAACATTAGCTCTCAGTGAAATTTTTAGGGGTTCTTATGGATGAGCATCTGTCTTGGAAGTTTCACACAACCGAACTCTGCAAAAAACTTTCCAGAACTGCTGGTATTTTCTTCAAAGTACGGCACTATGTCCCCTTGCTGACTCTCATCTCTCTCTTCAACTCGCTATTCTCATCCTTCCTCAACTATGGGATCTTGGCATGGGGGCTGACTTATGATTCCTACTTGGACCCACTCTTCCGACTTCAGAAAAAAATACTGCGTTTTATTAAATTTGAACCCTTCTCTTCTCCCAGCACACCAATCTTTCAGTCATTAAAAGTTTTGAAACTTGAGGATGTTTTGCACCTAAATATCTTAACCTTTGTTTATAAATCTATCAATAAACTATCTCCTTCGTGCTTTCATGATTACTTTCAGCCTAATGCAGCTGTCCATAAGATTGGGACTCGTCAGGCTACTAGAGGTGATCTTTTCAAATCTTTTAAAAATACTACCTTATATGGTCTTCAAACAATTCAGTATTTTGGTTCAAAACTTTGGAACACTCTTCCACTTTTTATACGTGTTGCTAGCTCTGTTTTAGTATTTCGTTCAAAATTAAAGACTTTTTTCATTGACTCATATTCCCAGAACTAATTCACTGTTCACTGCACACATATAACTTTATCCCAATGAGGTGTTATCATTTGGTTATCATCTGTCTTTGTTTTAATAAAATCTTTTTAGTTTCTTTGTTTTGTTTTTTTGTGGGGGGGCTCTCTCTCGATTAGTTTATCTACTTAGAGAGCTCCTCCTTAGTCAATTAATCTTAAATACAATCATGTAAAAAGTATCTTTTATATTCATTTTAGTTTGTCTTTTCTCGATTTCCGTTATAATGTTGTTACAGTATGTATTTTAGTCGTAGAGTATCTATGTTGAATTGTATTTAGGATTAATTGATAATGAATGAAACTGAAACTGAAACCATAAAAAAATCCCTCCTGTCACACAGCAGAATTTGGCTATCAGTTATTGGAGAACCATTCAGTTTTGAGCTCTCTGATTGACTAGTCCTGATTTTAGTCATTCTCAGGGTAAAGGGGCCCATTAGCCATATACGAAGAACGCTGGTAAAGAACAAAGTTTAAAACAGCTTAGGGAAAATGCTTCCAAATAACCATTGCTGACAGGAAAGAGCACATGGTGACCTTCAGATGGGAGCAATGAGCTTCTCCAAAGCTGCGGAAATTCCGATACTTTTCTTGCTTCATATTTCTATTTTCTACTGGAGGGGGCAGCCCTAGTGCTCCAAGAAAAGGAGAATAGTTCTACCAGATTTAGCTAGAGAAAATCCATATCAGAAAGATTTTTACAAAATTTATCAACATCTTTTCCCATGCCCATTTTATGGTTTACCCCATTTCCATGCATTTTGCCTCAGTAGACACTAATGGAATCAAGTTTGACACCTCTTGTACAGTATTTCAAAGCTAGGCGTTGGAACAGGGGTTTTTGAGATAAAGGTACTAGGTTTTAGTTAGGGAAAGGAGAGTATCTGGCCAAATATATTCCTGACAGATATGAAATACACATATTTTTTTAAAGAAACTTCTTATATGATAAGAAATGGTATGCTCAATTTTTCGAAGTTAAGAAACAACCATACCTGAATTTGAAAAGCTAAGAAACTTTTGTCATCTGCAGTTTTTTTCTGAGGCCACTCAAAATTTTTTTGACATTGCACAGTAATATCAACTGTTTGGACATTATTGAGAGTGCGAGTTACAGTATGTTATTTTACAGTACTTGTTTTGAGATCTTACTAAAGAAATTTGGGAGCCCTTGAGACCAAACAAAATGAACTCTTCACTGTGGGCATTTAAAATGTAAGAAACACGTGTTAAGAAACTTTTGGCAGCAAAATGGTCCAAAAATTTAGGAAACTGGCTACCAGCCCCGAACCTTAATTTCTTTTGAAAAAATATGCACAATAGTCTGCTGAAATGCAGTTGCTGAAAAGAGTTTTAAGGTGAATGTATTTAATAGTTTTAGCATAACAAAAGGAATGATATAATTTCTAGTGATGTTGTATTAAAGTATCTTGATTTCTTGTTGTTTTGATTCTATCATCCTAACTTTGAGCAAACATTAGGTTCCTTCAATTTATGTAATGTAAAGTAAAACATGATTATATTTCATAAATTTTGAAACCTAGACAACTGTTTGTTGAATCAGAGTTTTTCGTCTGGATCTTGCTAAAAACCTGCAAAATCGTGCAGGATCCTATAGGATCTGTATTCTCTCAGGATGAGAGATTTCCTATCAGGATCTTGCTGAAATCCTGCATAAGATCGTATACAGGATCATACAGGATCTTGCCAGGATCCTATAACAAGGTGTATAAGATCCTATAGGATCCTAATAAGATCCTATCAGATCTGTGTAGGATCCTGACAAGATCCTATGAACGTATCCTGACGAGATCCTGATAGGATCCTACAGGATCCTTTTGTAGGATCTTGTCAGGATCCTATAACAGGTCCTGTACAAGGTCCTATAGGATCCTGTACAAGATCCTATAGGATCCTGTAGGATCCTATTTAGATCCTATAGGATCCTGTAGGATCTTATAGAATCCTACAGGATCCTACAGGATCCTATAGATCCTATAGGATCTTATAGGATCTTGAACAGGAACTGTTTAAGATCCTGACAAGATCCTATGGAAGGATCCTGACATGATCCTGATAGGATCCTGCAGGATTTGTCACCGGGGTCAGCACACAGATGCTAGTTTTTAAGGGGTCCTCGCATCCCTTTTTTGTTGAACCTAAAAGGAAAACATGTTCCCGTGGATTGATGCTTGCACAGCGGCACAGAGTCAACTCGAGTCAACTGTAAAATTTGCCCCGAGAAAGTAAAATTTCAAACCAGACGTTCATTTACCCCATCAAGTTATTGATTGAGGCCTGACATCAACAGTCCCGTGTCTGGTTTCAAAAGCAGTTAGAACATCTGAGATCTACAATAGACCTTTTTGCTATTCTAGAAAAATTTGAATCAACAATATTTTTAAGATTTTCTAGAATTTTGGAATGTGTATGATAGTGAAGCTCTAGCCCAACTCAACCTTGAAAATAGCAAGTGTCTTCGAGGTCGAATGCGGCGACCTCTGCGGTGGCACATAAAAGCAATTTAGCCATTGAGGGATTTGGCTTCGAAGCAGAAGTCCAGGTACCATTGAAGATATTTATTTCCAGTATCCAAAATCGTTGAATTGCAAATCTGCCAACACTTTTGTAAAGAAAGCAATGCAATATGGTTAATGTGCTGTTTGTGGTCAAATTGGACATGAATCGACTGGGTCACAACGTTTCTTCTAGAATTTTCGTTAGTGCAAGTGGTTTGTTTTCCTGGTGCTCTGCCAAAAAAGTCTAAGCAAATGCCGTGATCTGATGGTGTGGAGGCGCAGCAGTTGGCAACTGATTGCATTCTTGGCATTCTTAGCTATGGTTCGCGGAAGACGTTTTTGGTTCGGGGTTCGTGAGTGAGTGAGAGAGTGACGGCGCCTTAGTGCGTTACACAGCTCCACTCTATTACTGTAGCTAAATTTTGGTGGAAAGAGTTTTGAACAATAGGACTCACAGGTCACGTAACATGCCCATATTTGGAAGGAGGTAGCAGCGAAATCATTGTTTTCAATGATTTAAATTAAACTGTTTGATTAAATTATGAAGTATTTTATAGAAAATGAATCAGCAAACAAAGGGCTTCAATTTGATACCGGAATTTCTGGAATTTGATGATGTCAGCATTTTTTTATAATGATGCCATTTTGGACTAATTAAGACATTTTTCAAATTTTTTCAAACTTTTTCAATGAAAATCACTCTAATGATACGTTCCTAGGTTATCACCATTTTGCAAGTTCTTTTGGTCTCTTTTTACATATAAAAAGGTAAATATATAACGTCATGGGAATCGCCTAATTTCTGCCAAAATATCTCTCCAAAATCGTTATTTTCAATAAAATAATATCTTATCATCAAATATGTTGACAAAGTGAGCCAAAAACTGGATAAAGTTGAGGTTTTCAATTTTATGAAAATATCACTGTGACGTCACAAGGCGTGGCAGCCACACCCAAATTACGCTACTAGCTTCAAATTACTTGTTCTGTGACTGTGCCAAGTTGTATTGAATTCTGGTGTGTCTAAGGAAAAAAAAGCCCATATGGATCAGGGTTAACTAAGGTCCTTGGCTGTAGGCCGATCTATCTCCACGAGACAATCTTTTCATCGATCATCGTAAAAATTTTCATTGAAAAAGCTGCTTTTATCTCCATCTGTGTTCCTTTCTTTGCATACTGTATGTAAATACGAATTCTAGCTAGGCTTGAGAAGCCTGCAATTCCATTGGCCAAAAACTCAGCAAATAAAATCATCAGACAAAAAGTGCAAATTACTTCTACTTTTTGTCCAGCAAATTTGTGTGATGCAACAATCAGAAATTTTGTACTGGGCATGTGTTGTCACAAATTTTTATGACTATCTTCCAGAAAATGGTCCAGTGGAGATCGGGCGGGGGTTTTATTCAAGGGATTGTAGTACTAAATAGAAAGGTAGGTGTTTGATGATATACTGCAATTCTAGCTGCTAAAGGTGTAAAAAGGGCTAGGTGAATTACGCATAAAACGTGGAAACTATAATTGTTCTCTTATAAACAATAGCTTGTGTGAAATCAAGTTACTGCACAATTCACTTTGGATGTAAGGCCAACATGAATTCCCCGGAAAGAAGATTCTGCTGAAAGTTTTTGCTTTTCATTCAATCGAAATAGACTAAACTGATAATTTTTTGAGACCTTACAGCAAAACTGCGTGAAACAAATGTGTATCAAAGTGCTTTAGCGTACTCCTTTACTGGTTTCTTCCAGAAAGGTCCAAAAGCTTTACTTCTTCGATAAACAACCCTCACAGCCCTGTTTCAGGACACTTCCTTTCCTTTCTTTTCAGAATGTCCACATTAGCACCTTTCATTGCAGAAAGAACCATGATTAAATCAATCTCTTTGTGCTGTTTCATAAGTCTTTAAGAATTAGTTGTTAAATTGTATTGCCCCCCCTGCCTGGTCTATAATTTCCATGGATCACCTCACACTACTTTTGGTATTCTTGAGGCCATCATAGAAGATAAATATCGCCAAACAACAAACAAACGTTCTGTTCACTTTATTATCGGGGCAATACACTAACATCTTCAGGTAAAAGTTGCTGCACATTTTTTCTGTGATCATATCTGGATAATGTAATGATATGATAATGTAAAACTGCATACCGTTCGAATCCTTACTGGTTGCTAAAGCACGTGGAAATCATCCAATTTGACGGTATTCAGCCAATCAAATTGCCTCTTTTTAACCCCGTGATATCAAATCGATTGTTTGAAGTGAATCTTTGTGTACCCACACGAAAATTGAAATTGCTACTGAGTTTTTTTATAATCAGTAGAAGGGATGCCCCTCAACAGTTTGTAGCATACTTAGACAAATATCTCATTTGCAGCCGAAATTGCATTTCATTTTCCGGTCGAAGAATATTGACCTTCATTCAAACATCGACAAAAGTCGCTACAAATAAGATATAAGGAAAGAACCATCATGGATAGCATTTTCCCTTCAATTACACATTTAAATTGCATGATGATGAACAAAAGGGATAACCACTACTTTTTGGCTGTTTGGTGCACAAATGAATTGATTTTACACAAAACAACAAAACATTATTTTTGTTGCGCCGAACATTTACCGCTTTGTTCTTTTTGTTTGATTCTATTGACTCATGAATAGATTTAACGCATCTGCTTTCACAAATATTTCGTATTTCCTAACATTTCTCTGTACGCTTCCAGCACACGTGCTATCCTCTTGGGAGGATAAACAAGTCTTCTTCCTAGTATGAATAACTTATTCAAGGGGATTCCATTATCCTAAGAGGACAAAATACATGAATACATGTAAGTGTGATTATTGTAAGGAAGGAAAACCAAAGGAAGGTAATTTTGCTCGTCGTTTTCACTCGTTTTTGCAGGTTTTTGGAGGGGGTTTTTTCTGTAGAAAATCTCATATATGTCCATGGAAAGGAATGGCCCATTAAAGTTGGGTAAATTACTGAACCTAATTGAACATGTTGGCAATAAAACGAGATACTTTTTTGTAGAATTCAAATACCCTACTGGGCTATGAGAAAAAAGCAGCTATGAGGAGAAAAACTGCTGCACCAAAAGCACAACGAACGAAAGAGAGGGGGGGGTTTCTTTGCTTATCACGCAACAATTGATTCCACCGGTGCTTCATCCCAAACATTCACACAATGAAAGTATATCTGGTTTTACTTCAACTTCAAACTCCCTTTCACATGATTGATTTGATTCTTAATTGAAGAAGAATTGAACTAAGAGAATTAAATTTTTACTTTTGAGAACATGATGCAAAGCGGTCAAATGATATCAAAGTCCGGAGCCCCCTTCCGAAAGATCCCCTTGCCTGCTCCACTCTATTCTCTCCCGCAATGGGTTTTTTCTTCAAATTTTCCAAATGGAAGCAGTTGTGAAGGATATTCCATGACATCTTTTCATGGAGTTTAAGGGTATTTGATTTGGCGCTCCATTATAACGTTAGGGCGCCTTTGGCACCTCTTTTTTCACACCACAGGGAGACATGTGCTCTTGTTAGCCACTCCGTTGCTATTTAAAGCTCAGGTTTGTTGTCCTTATCCCGCCCTCGCTAGGCAATCTAGTCATTCACATATCAATTTTCATATATGTCAGGTTGTCCAGTTGCTCAAAAAGAAGAATGTTGACTTCCAAGAAATCCTGAGACTGATCAGAGAAGGACAAAATGTCAATGCAAAGGACAAGGTATGTTTCAGTTGTTACACAAGATGTGTGTCCTTGTCTATTTACAATGTATCTTTAAACACTTGTTCTGGCTGTTATTTTCCGGGTTTAGATTTACTCCAGAGAGCAGACATATGCAGTTTTAATGGAATTATTTGTCATTTACGTAATATATATTTATACGTATGATCAATTTCAAATGGGGGCATGCAACGTTTAACGCATGGTGAAAAATCAGTTGACACGGAAGGCAAGAGCAGCTAACACTTTGCAAGTCCCTATTATCAATTTGCGGGTATCTCTTGATTTTTATCAGAATGGAGTATTGGATGGGAATGTGAACCAGCAGCATTTTCAACATTAAAAATAGGTGAAATATGAGTGGACCAATAGCCTTAGGGGGTATTCTGTAGCGTAAGACACATTAAAGTAATATCTTAATTTATAGTTTCAGAACTCAGTGCTGCATTTGGCCATTCACAAGATTAACAATGATGACAGAAATCACATTGCATTCATTGAAAATTTGCTAACTGCTGGGGCAGATGTTCAAGCCAGAGATACAGTAAGTATTATATTTCTGTCTTGCTGTCAAACGCCAAGGGTATAGAACCGTACATGCCTTGCCTAAATCAATATCAAAGACTGCTCCTGGAATTGTATGAATTCTCCAATTAAACCTTTTTACTCGGTAGGAAGGATCTTTGGATCGAGCGTCCAAATCTGGTAAACTTTGAGAAAGTAGACTTATTACAATTCGTCCCAGTCTTCGTTCGCAATTACGAAAACTTTATTATTTACTTATCTATTGAACTGGATGGCTGTACCTATTAATTTATTTATTGAATTGAATCGCTTAATGAAAGCACAACTCCCTCTCTTGTTAGATACAATTCACTGCTAGCTGTCGTGGGATGCACTTCTTTCGGATCTCAGAACATTTTTCTGAGAGTTATTGAAATGAAAGCACGAAACTTTGCTCTAATTGAGTTACTAATATGTTACTAATACACTTATCTGCCTCTTGGCCTTATTTCTCGTTATTTTCATTCATCATTAGCTGATTTTGTTGTATAACAGTTTCAGAAGAAAATGCAAGCATACAAGGGTTTCAATTTGCGAGTTTTGCGATTTGCATGTTTNAGCAGCATTTTCAACATTAAAAATAGGTGAAATATGAGTGGACCAATAGCCTTAGGGGGTATTCTGTAGCGTAAGACACATTAAAGTAATATCTTAATTTATAGTTTCAGAACTCAGTGCTGCATTTGGCCATTCACAAGATTAACAATGATGACAGAAATCACATTGCATTCATTGAAAATTTGCTAACTGCTGGGGCAGATGTTCAAGCCAGAGATACAGTAAGTATTATATTTCTGTCTTGCTGTCAAACGCCAAGGGTATAGAACCGTACAGGCCTTGCATAAATCAATATCAAAGACTGCTCCTGGAATTGTATGAATTCTCCAATTAAACCTTTTTACTCGGTAGGAAGGATCTTTGGATCGAGCGTCCAAATCTGGTAAACTTTGAGAAAGTAGACTTATTACAATTCGTCCCAGTCTTCGTTCGCAATTACGAAAACTTTATTATTTACTTATCTATTGAACTGGATGGCTGTACCTATTAATTTATTTATTGAATTGAATCGCTTAATGAAAGCACAACTCCCTCTCTTGTTAGATACAATTCACTGCTAGCTGTCGTGGGATGCACTTCTTTCGGATCTCAGAACATTTTTCTGAGAGTTATTGAAATGAAAGCACGAAACTTTGCTCTAATTGAGTTACTAATATGTTACTAATACACTTATCTGCCTCTTGGCCTTATTTCTCGTTATTTTCATTCATCATTAGCTGATTTTGTTGTATAACAGTTTCAGAAGAAAATGCAAGCATACAAGGGTTTCAATTTGCGAGTTTTGCGATTTGCATGTTTGTAAATTGAATAAAATCTTGAGGTTGACGTGCAGCAATAGTTACAGTTGATAAACATAAATTTCTCTGTTGATTAAATCCTGGCATTTTTGTAAATCGAAGTTTGCTGTTTTTAACCGTTGTTGCTCAAATGAAAGAAAAGCTACAAATGAATGAAAGTAACGAGAAACAAATCAAAATGATAAACAACACTTGCCTGTGCGTAAATTAGATCATTGCTAACTCACTTTCCGCAAAGTAGTTGACAGAAAATTGTCAGAAAAATGTTGAGATCCGCAGCAGCTTCATGCCACAGCTATCCAGTGTGCAAGTAAGCCTCATTCGAAGAGCTTCTACAAAGAGACAATGAGCAGACAGTCTATGTAAAAACCCTTCATAAGCCTGAGGTCTATAAGTCTTTGAACTGCCAAAATTCAACATTCATGTGGGATCTGTTTATAAGAAAGGAAGTGACTTCACGACCTTATAGCCTGCGTGCAGTCTTTCTTTTGTAAAATTTTTCAATCTCGCTGAATTTGAAATTCTTGACACTCCAAAACTGCAAGTAAAAACGGTTCATATGAGTCCTGAAGGTTATAAAAGGAAACATACTGACGATTTGATAAATTAATTTTGTCTCCGCGCTGACAGTATTTGTTAAAAGCAATTGATTTTATTTCAACTTGCTTTAGTCATGCCATACCATTAAATCTAGCTTCTATCCAGATTGCATATCTGAATGGAATAAACTTGATCCTGAAATCAGGCTTGCCCCATCCGTTGCTGTTTTTAAGACAAAGCTTCTATCAATAATTCGCCCCCCTGCAAGATCTGTCTTTGGTATTCATAACCCAATAGGCCTATCGTATCTTTCCCAAATAAGGGTCGGTCTCAGCAAACTAAATTTCCACAAATTCAAGCACAATTTCAGGGACACCGTAAACCCGATGTGCCCAACGAATGACGGTATTGAGGACACGGAGCACTTTCTGTTGCTTTGCCCTTCATTTGATAGTCAACGACGAGATCTTCTCGCTGGAGTTTCAGTTGCATTACGACCATTTATTGAAATCAACAGCCTTTCTAACAACGTTCTTGTACAAATTTTGTTATATGGTGATAAAGACCTTTCAAGTGACACTAATAAAAGTATACTCGAGCTGACTTTAGATTTCATCCACAAAACAGATCGGTTTGTTTAAGATAGCTCAAACCTTTGTTTCACGCCATACAGCCACAAATCAGCCGCAAAGTCCTTTCATTTTTGTTTCCATTTTCGTTTTGTCTGTATTTTAAGTAAAAATTAGACTTATTACATTTCGTCCCTAGTCTTCGCTCTCAATTTTATTTATTGAGTAGAGTTATTTCACCTAATTATTGAATGTAACTGCTCGCTCAAACAGCGCAAAGGTTAAAGTCAAATAAAAACGAGCGAAATTTACGACAAAATGTAATCAGTCTAAGTAAACATCGTTTTTGTGTAGCTTTTCGTAATTGTATATGTAGATGTAATTTAGTTTAGTGTTCTATGTCATGACCCTGGGATAGTCATGGGTTCTTGCTTCCCGGGTTATCATCTTAGTTATGTAGTTAAGTAATTTGTAAGTATAGTCTTAAGTACCTCGTTCTTGTAAGTTTTTATATTGAATATAAATATAAAAAAATATACCATTGCAGCTTCTGATATTAGTAATATTTATTTGCAGGGTGGTAACACTCCTTTTATGTTAGCAGCAGAGAAAAACAAGTTCAGGGTTCTACAGATATTGGCATCTCACCACATGAACGAGATTAATGCGCAGAATTCGGTATGTGAATAATACCGGTTGAGCCAGAAAAAAGAATCCCCGTTTGAAAGATCACGGCTCCCTGGATATCAAGACAACGATAGCGGCAAATTTATAGTTTAATGGTAGAAATGTTCAAATCTACTATAAAATTTACCTGACTGAAATCGGCCACTCCATTCTGAAATTATGAGGGATTTTCTCCAGAAAGCCTCTTCAAAAAACCTTCAAAGCGTGCCAAAAATCATGAACAAATTTCCCTATCATTTCTGCTTTACAATGGCCTTACAGCAATGACTTGTGGACGCTTTAGCACGTGCTATCAACTTGGGAGGATGAACAATCTTCCCCCTGGTATCGATGACCTATTCAGGGGGATTCCATTCTCCCAAGAGGACAAAATATATTAATTTATGTGAGTGTCATCAATTTTTGGAAGGAAAATTTGCTCATTATTTTCATTCATTTTTGCAGGTTTTTGGAAGGGATTTCTACAGAAAATCACCTATATCCGCGGTAAGGAATGGCCGATTAAGGCCGGGTAAATCACTGAACCTAATTGAACATATTGAGAACAAACAAGACAGTTTTCGATATTATTGCTTTGATATTCATGGAGTAGTGGCCTCCCAAGCGGGGATCCTTTCTTCTGACTCACTCGATAGCTTTGCCTTTTTGGTCCATCGTAGCAGCTTCATAGCTTTGATTACAGCAAGTCCTGGCATATAAGATACCGACATATAAGAAACCGCAATCTGCCAGCATAGAGAATATTTTCTCTTTGATAAGAAACCAGGCAGCCTGATTTTTTCCAGTTTCTTATAAATGATGCGAAGTTGAAAAAGCACTCAACTACGGTGCCATTTTTCTGTATGGCTTCAGTACTAAAATTTGTAAAATCTGCTTAATGTCAATGTCTAGATATACAATAGTTCATACTTGCTTCTTCCATAATCATTTCTTGAGGCATCCTTGTTTACCATGCAGCATGATCCTTGAATTTGAATATGGTTTTTTGACAAGAAATATTACGTAAAAGAAAGTTTCTTATGGACATATAAGAAATCTGCCAGCATCATTTGAGAATATTTTCTTGCATATAAGAAACCAGATAGCCTGATGTGAAAATTTGAGTTTCTTATATGCGGGGACTTACTGTATTCAAAGTTGTAAGCAGTCGGTCTTGAGCAGTCGGTTTCTCGGGATAAGATGGATTGGATCGATCCTTGCTTTGTGAAAATGTTACCGGTCGAGGAAGACAAAAATGTGAAGCGTTTGCAACTTTTGCAAAGCTTGTCCAAGGTTTTATGTTCAAGTCTCTTTTGAATTAAAATTCATTATATTCAGTGATTTGGGTAGACAGTCTCTTGTGTTTACATTTTGTTGAATATGTTAGGTTTTTTGTGTTTGCAAGCGTGTACTTTCGCTCTTTAAGTAACAAACAACTTATTACGAATCCCCTTGATAGCTCCCGAAATGAT
Source organism: Aurelia aurita complex sp. Pacific (assembly GCA_004194395.1). Lineage (NCBI taxonomy): Eukaryota > Metazoa > Cnidaria > Scyphozoa > Semaeostomeae > Ulmaridae > Aurelia > Aurelia aurita complex sp. Pacific. The sequence continues at coordinate 90,164 of REGL01001339.1, forward strand.
TACAATGATCATGAATCTGACGACGCACAGTGATCCAGGGAGTGGAAGAAATACCAAAACATGAAGTTTCAAAATTCAAATTTATTTCATGCCCATATCATGAAGCACAATCTGAAGATTTATGGAACACAAAAACATTTTAAAGTGGACAACGGATAGCCAAGAAAAATGATTTTTGAAGTTGGGCCTAATTCATTCATTTGTTTGCACAAGTAGTTCCGGAATATCGCTGCCTGGACTGAATTTCTAAAGCAATATTTCTCTGCTCAGAAAGGTCCGACAATTTTCGTTTTGATCTTATTTCAATCCTCTAGTCATGTACTTTCAAGTAATTGAAACAATGATTGGAAAATTTTATATTTTGTTTCTTTTTTATGTGATTCATAATGGCGGAAATTTGTAAAACTCAAATCTTTGAAAATTATTTTTAAAATTCAACAGTTGAAATGTAAAAATTGGGGCAAAATGTATTTACCAAAAAAATCGTAAAATTAAAGCAACTATTTGTGCAAGTTTCTACCAAAGGGTTTGTTCTNGGACTGAATTTCTAAAGCAATATTTCTCTGCTCAGAAAGGTCCGACAATTTTCGTTTTGATCTTATTTCAATCCTCTAGTCATGTACTTTCAAGTAATTGAAACAATGATTGGAAAATTTTATATTTTGTTTCTTTTTTATGTGATTCATAATGGCGGAAATTTGTAAAACTCAAATCTTTGAAAATTATTTTTAAAATTCAACTGTTGAAATGTAAAAATTGGGGCAAAATGTATTTACCAACAAAATTATATAATTAAAGCAACTATTTGTGCAAGTTTCTACCAAAGGGTTCGTTCTAAATCGTACCCAAAAAAGAATTATGGTAATTCTTATTTTTGTGGTACAACGGAGATACTTCAGATTTTTTCAATGTTTTCAGCAATAAAAATAAATGAAGGCCTGCTAAAGCCTTCAATACTGACTTAATTCCATCTCTTTGACATAGTGTCATGAAATTTAACCCTCAGAAAGCTTTGTGTTTCATTGATCTACACGAAGTCACTGTTTTCAAACATTTTTATTTGTCCCGACAGCAGAAACAAAGAAACACGTGTTTTCCATCATAACTACCGAAAAATGTGGGGTTTGAAGAGACTTTGAGTGATGAAAATCACTCACTTTCATCATTCTGATAACAATTTTACACTGATAAAGTCTTAAAATCCCTTATTCGTGGTAGTTATCATAAAAAACACGTTTTTGGTCGTTTTCTGCTGATGTGACAAATAAACATGTTTGAAAACAGTGATTTCATGTAGATCAATGAAACACAAAGCTTTCTGATGGTTAAATTTCATGACACTATGTCAAAGAGATGGAGTTAAGTCAGTTTTGAAGGCTTTAACAGGCCTTTCTTTATTTTTATTGCAGAAAACATCGAAAAAATCTGGAAAATCTCCGTTGTACCACAAAAATAAAAATAACCATCATTCTTTTTTGGGTACGATTCAGAGCAAACCCTTTGGTAGAAACTTGCGCATATAGTTGCTTTAATTTGTAATTTTTTTGGTAAATACATTTTGCCCCAATTTTTACATTTCAACGGTTGAATTTTTAAGATGATTTTTAAAAATATGAATTTTGCAAATTTCCGCCATTATGAATCACATAAAAATGAAACAACATATAAACATTTCCAATCATTGTCGCAATTACTTGAAAGTACATGACTAGAGGATTGAAATAAGATCAAAACGAAAATTTTTGGACCTTTCTGAGCAGAGAAATATTGCTTTGAAAATTCAGTCAAGGCAACGTTATTCCGGAAGTGCTTATGTAAACAAATCAAACAATTAGGCCCAACTTCAAAAATCATTTTCTTGGCTATCCGTTGTCCAATTTTTAAGATTTTTGCGTTTTATAAACATTCAGAGTGTACTTGATGGTATGGGCATGAAATAAATTCAGATTTTGAAACTTCATATTTTGGTATTTATTCCAAACTTTCTTTTGTTCCGGATCACTTGGTCTGATACACAAGTACAGGGGTCTTTAATCAAGAATGGCACGTTTCTA
>REGL01001340.1:0-32127 GCA_004194395.1 Aurelia aurita complex sp. Pacific
GCCTTCTGCTCGGCTTCTGAATCAAATTAACAAAATCCGTCTGGCAGAACTTTAGATTTACCCTTCTTTTTTTGTTATAAGCACATAACTTTTTTTTAAAGCCATCTTTCGCGTGCAGAAGGCGAGAGTTTGCCTTACTGGTTTCGGAGCAACTTTTGCGGCTTTGGTTGGTTTGAATTACTGGTTGAGAGAATTTCCTTTGTCTGCAGTCGCTAATCGCTTTGAATTGAGGTGTCAATCAAAAGCAACTGATGCTATTGTATTACAAAATCTGCCCTTGTTTCCTGTAATTGCTTAATGATTTCTCTTCATTATAGGATTGAAGCCCCTTAGGTGTTCGCTATGCCCAAAATCATTTGGACACAAGACTGTTCTCGAGAATCACATTCGAAGTTTGCACACTGGAGAACGATGTTTTATGTGTCATGTTTGCAACAAAGCATTTCCTACAAGCAGTCAACTGTCATCACATGAGAAAACACATTCAGATGATAAACCTTACAAGTAAGTGCAAAGCAAGAAGTTCCTCTCAATTTGCCTTGAAAGAGCTTGACAAGATTTTCAGGGTTATATGAATAATGCATTGACAATTATCAAAATTAGCATGAGATTCAACTCTTTAAAAAGTGGTTGTAAAATTCTATGAAGTTTTCTTTGCATTAAATGGCTTGAGAGGAACCTAGTGTACTTTGCTGTAAATCTTCCATGGAAATTTTTTGATATCAAAGATAAAATAATTTTAAAATATGATTGTTTTTTTAATTCTTTTTCAAGAGAATAAAGTTGCCGTGTGAAAACCTGTTTTGAGCAATAGTATTTTGCAAATATTGAATTTTTATCCAAAAACATATTTCTTGTGATTTCAAATAAAGTTTCGAGGATAATTTTTGTGGTACTTTGGGAAAAAATTCAATTTCATACTGACTTGTTGTGATTTTTTAGTATGCTTTAAAATATCACAAAATTCACAATCGTTTCTGTAGTATTGTATGGTAGTTCGTTTGTAGTCTCAGGTAATTCCAAGGGCGATATGAAATGCGAAGATAAACCAATGCGCAGTTCCGTTGAAGATAAATATCGCTGCAAGGGAAAAAGATACCAAATTCCAGGCAATTAAAAAGCGGAAAAAGATTATATTTACAGAACTGCAAAGACAATAAATGCCATGGAAAATTTAAAGGTACTACCAGTAAGGTATGAACAATTTCTCGTAGGAAACTGAGCTAGAAACAAGCACCGACACATGTGAGCAAATTGGGCCTAAGAATCTACACATGCTCTCCGATCGGGTCGAAATCAATATTGAAACGGAACTACGCATTACATATCACCCTTGGTAATTCGTAAATTGTAAATTTTTACATTGAATTTATGAAAAAGTAAATAAATCTGCAAATGTGAATGGGGAATTAGATTGATAACTAATCCTTTTTCTTAGATGCAAAGAATGCGGGAAAGCATTTCGCCAAGGACAAACTCTCAAACGTCATTCCATTTTACACTCAAACGATCGACCTTACAAATGTCATATGTGCTCAAAAACATTTCGTGAGTCATCGAATTTAATCTATCACAAGAAAACTCATGCTAAGAAATCAGATCGGTTGGTTTTGTGTCCATTTTGTGGAAAGAAAGTGATTAAAGGCAGATGTATCAAGAGGCATTTGTTAAAGTATCATCCAACAGAATCTAGAAATGGGCAGACATTGGAAAATATCTTGAAATTGTTGAAGCCTGCTCAAGAAGATGCAAAGAACAGGAAGAAAGAAAACGGTACTGATGATGGTATGTTCATTCATTTCTATTCTTGTTTCAGAATTCATTTCAATCAAGTGAGGAAGCCTCGTAGCTACCTGAGAAATCAAAGGGAGTTCTGTGTGTTTACCGTAAAAGCTCTATTATGCCCCCTTCTCTATTAAGCCCCCCTTGCTAATCAAATCCTCCCCTCTAATAAGCCCCTCCCCTCTGAGCCAAAATTCTAAAATCAAATTCCAGAGGTTACCAACGATTTGCCCTTTATTGGGCTAAATAAATTAGCATGTTGATTTGATTATGATTTGAGATAAAACTCTGTCGAATTTATGTATTTGACTCGTAGAATTGTATGTTTAATCCGCAAAATGATGTAAAAGAACTAGAAAGCTATTATATACCGGGTGCGCCAAATTAAACTATGCACGTTTGACAGGCCACAATAAATCGTACGCTGGGCCGATTTTGAAGATTTGTGATTTAATCTTTAGAAAAAAGCCTGAATTAGATTCTAGGGTTTTTTGCAAATTTTTCTCTTTTCAGTTTTTAGAGCAAGATGTGAGTTTCTTAAAATGTTCGTTTTCGAAAACACTACAAACGATCAAAAACGTCGATCATAAATTTCTAAAGAATTCGATACAATTAATTGATTTCTAGATCCCAAATCACCACGAAAAGGGTTTCTCTTTGTCCTTTCATGTTGATTCTTTAGAAAATTTGATCGACGTTTTTTGATCGTTTTCAGTGGTTTTCGAGAACGAAAATTTTAAGAACCTTGCTTCTAGCTCTAAAAACTGAAAAGAGAAATATTTGCAAAAAATCCTAGAATCTAATTCAGGCTTTTTTCTAAAGATTAAATCACAAATCTTCAAAACTGATCCAGTGTACGATTTATTGTGGCCTGTCAAACGTGCATAGTTTATTTTTGCGCTCCCGGTATATCCTTGTCATTCGATTTTATGAAAAAGCCACCCCTCCCTTTTAAGCCCCTCCTTTGGAGTGTCCGAAATTGAATAAGCCTCCGGGGGCTTAATAGAGCTTTTATAGTAATAGTTCATAAATCAAGAATCTATGATTCGATTGCATTGATTAAAATTTTGTTCAGCTAAATGAATGAATAAGTTAAAGATACATACCGTAAGAGCTATATTCGGCCCCCTCTCTATTATGCCATCTCTCTAATAAGCCCTCCCTTCTAAGCCAAAATTTTGAATAATCCCCCCTCTCTATTAAGCCCCTCCCCACTTATATCAAAATGCCAGAGCATACCAAAGAAATTTCCTTTATTTCGCTGAATATGTTTGAATTTTGAATTTGGTATGGTTTGGGATAAAAAGTGTGTCGAATTTGTGTATTTGACCAGTACGTTGATTTTGCAACATACGGGGGAATAAGAACCAAAAAGGTGTCATTCACATCCTTGTGTTTTGACTTTGCGAATAAGACCCCCTTTTTAATTGGCCTTTCCCTCCTTTAATCTCCTTTCTGGAGTCTCCAAAATGAAATCAGCCTCCTGGGGACTTAAAAAGGCTTTAAGGTACTCTTTTAGATGGTTTTGCCCAATCCCTGTGCTTGCAGTAAAAGGTTTTTTCAAAATTTCTATTTTAACAAAGCGAAACATTGCCCGAAAAACCAACCATTTTACCCATCAGTTGCCCCCCCCCTACTTTGTTGCATTGTTGTTCTGAGACGGTGATGTTCTTCTTCAGATATCCTGCCATCACACACTGGAAGCAGCAGTAGCAAGCAATATATCTGCAAATTCTGCAACAAAACCTTCAAAACACAATCTCGTTTGCATAACCATCTTTTAATCACACACCCAGCTCAAGGAAAAACACTTGGAGTTACTCGTGAGGTGAAAACCTCCAAAGCAAAGCAGTTTGATTGTGATAAATGCCACAAAAGGTTTACGAAAGGAAAATCGCTGAGTTGTCATTTCAAGAAATGCCATCTTACGGAAGCTAAGGATGCCGAGCAGCCAATTGGAATATTTTCAAATCCTTCTAAGTTAGAGGCCACTTCTTCGGAATGTTTACAAGATGAGGCCATGCCATTGGATGAATCAATAATAATCAATGAATCAACTGATCAATCAATGACGGAGGGTGTGATTCGTGATGACAAAAATGAGCCTTCGATTGAGAATACGTTGTTGCCAGAAGCTATCGTTGTGAGGGAAGAACGTGAAAGAGGGAAAGTGTTATCAATAGGCGAAGGACTACCGTCAAGTCAGATCGCAACGAAGGATGGAAATAATGGAGAAAGAGATTCCGAAATATCGATAAATGATAGTGGAGGCATCTCTGAATTTTCTAATATCATAGCAGTTTCTCAGAAAGACAACCCTCAGCAAGGAATTCAATCAATTGTTTCGATATCTAAACAACAGCAACAACAAGAGATTTCGAGACCTGGCGGCGGGAAGACAATAACGTGTACCCTTTGCCCAAGAAAATTTCATGGCATCAAAACATTGTCGAATCATATGAGACTTTCGCATGGTGACTGCAGTATTGTTGTTTTGAATGATGTGAATAGATTACAGCGGCAACAATGTCCATTTTGTGTTTTAACTTTCGCGTACCCATCAACTTTGAAGAAGCATGTCGATAAAATGCACTCACGTTTGAAAGCGAGCTCTGTTGTTTCAAAGTCGATAGCCGAAAGCGAGGTTGATAAGTCTCTGGGATCTTGCAATGGGACACTTGGAAATGAGGAAGATGGTAATGACGATAGCGCTCCTATTTCGATGTCTGATGGGAACTGTCTGGTCGATCCGTTTAGAGAGGACAGTGTGATCACAAACCAAGAAAATCGAGCTATCGAAATGCCCAATGTTGTAGGCATGGAATCCAACGAAACAAGGTCTATAGCTCGTGATGTTGACGNTCTGATGGGAACTGGCTGGTCGATCCGTTTAGAGAGGACAGTGTGATCACAAACCAAGAAAATCGAGCTATCGAAATGCCCAATGTTGTAGGCATGGAATCCAACGAAACAAGGTCTATAGCTCGTGATGTTGACGTGGAATCAATAATTAATTGTATACCAAAAACTCAAGAACATAGTTTCGAAATCATGTCAAGTTCTCTTGAAGCGAATGATACTATTATCTCGCCGAGCAAGCCAGAAGGGCCCAGAAATGTTATTGTCAAGGGCGAGTCATATGTGAAAGGTTTTAAACAAGAAAGCGTCGCTGATCTTCCAATCCAGCAATCTGAGAGAAGCTATGACTTAGAGAGATTGATAAACTTAAAGAAATTTGCTCATATGCCTGTTTTAAACTTAAACAGCAAAGAAGACTGGAAACTAACATTGGACAGTATTTCATCTTGTTTCTTCAAGGAAAAAGCTATCCCAGTTATTAATTCAGTAGTCATAGCCAATCCTCCCCCACAGGGTTACAACTATGCATTTCTCCCTGTACTTATGCCAAATGATCAACTCTCTAGGATTGATAGCGTTTTGAGTTCTAAATCTAAAACAAGTAAGAATTGAGGTGAATATGAATTGAAATGTTTTGCTTATATTCTGTCGTTACCTTCGTTGGGTTTCTTGGCTACAACCGCTTTAGGCAGAAGACACAAGAATTTGACAGAAATCCTAGCTGGCTTGCTAAGAGACAGTGCAAAATTTATTATCTTACATGGCCGGTGGAGAACAAAAATTCTTGCAAAAATATCTGCTCGCCCTGTATGAAATGATTGCAAAAAAACTAACTGCCCCATCACCCTTTCCTTAAAAAAAGTATCTCCCGTATTCATGAACAACAGATGTTGTAAAGTACCACCAATGAATTAGCCAAAGACCATAACAAAATCAATTCTTGCCCTTGAAAAAATTGACTTTGAAGATGAAGAGAAATGACTGATGAATCGTTCTTGCAAGTAACTGACAAGGACATTTTGCGTCATTTTCATACACATCCTTCTAAGCATTTCTCAACTTGCATGATTCAAAATTTTGTCCTCAAAATGGGCCTTTTTATATTTCAAACTTCATCTTGAGCATATAAAGAGTTACTGCCCAGTTCATATTGCTTTCAAAAAAGTGTTGACCCAGTTATGTACAAGACAAGCTCAAAAAAATTAGTTGCCCCGTTACGTTTTGCACCGGCCATGTTATAAGATAAACTTGGCACTGTCCCTAAAGGGCTAGGAAAAAGCGACTTTCCTTCAGTTTCTGAATTTGAAGTGAAGGCAGTTGTTCGAATGTTGGAAGCTAATGTTGCAATTCTTAAAACTGGCACGAAATCTTAATCACCCTATAACAGGAAACAGTGTGCACTAAATGAGTATACACATTTACTGTTGGTCTCGAAAAAAGTTGGAAATTTCCTTTATTGGCTGGACATGTTAGTCACCCTATACTAAGAAAGATAAGGCTCAAATCCTTACTGGTTTCCAGAGCATGTGGAAATCATCCAATTTCATGCTTGTCAGCCAATGAGATCACCGCTTTCTAGCCCATGGAGACAAAATCGGTTGTTTGAGGTAAATTTCCTAGTACCCTCACTAAAACTGAAATGGATGCTAAAATACTTCAGTTATTTGCAATTTGTTTTAATAAATCAGTTGTGGGGATGTTCGTCCAGAGTTGTTTACATGTTTAGGCACACAGCTTGTTTGGGGCCGGAGATGCGTTCATTTTCCGGTCGAAGAATATTGACCTTCGTTGAAATATCTATAGAAATCGCTACAAATGAGATATACAGATAAGAATTTCAACGATTATGCATACTGACCTGAGCAATAACCCAAACTCCTTTACTGCTATCATATCTCAAAACTGGAGACAATTTCTACTGATTTCTGGTAGAGACATCATTTGGGCCTAAGCTTTTCCTCGCTTAAAACTCATTCCATTGCATCTAAAAAGTTATGGTAAAATTCGTGAGCTAGATAATGCACTTACCCATGACTCAGACACAAGTTTGACTTCGTTTGCCTTTTTTACATTAGCAAATTTTTATAAGAAACGACCAGTTGTGGGCGAATTGCAAAGGCTTTCCTCGGTCCATATTTTTCTCTACACCGTCTCTGCGCTTCAAACAACAAACAGTGAACTTTGACATTGTATCATAAAAGTCTTGCATCACAGAACATTCCTTTTGAACGATTCCATGCGCTTTAGCGAGGCACTCATGAATTGTATTCACGCTTTTCGTTCTTATTTCAATCAGTGCAAAACATAAAAAGAACAAAACATTATTTTGGGTTCGCTACAAAAGATACCCGGTTTTGCTCTTTTGTTTGTTTGCATTGACTGATTGAATCAAATGCGTGAAAACAATTCACGAGTGCCTCGCTAAAAGCGCATGGAATCGTTCTATAGGAATGTTTTGTAATGCAAGACTTTTATGATACAAAGTTTACTGTTTGTTGTTTGAAGCGGAGAGACTGTGCAGAGAAAAATATGGACCGAGGAAAGCTTTTGCAATTCGCCCACAACTGGTCGTTTCTTATAAAAATTTGCTAATGTAAAAAAGGCAAATGAAGTCAAACTGGTGCCTGAGTCATGGGTAAGTGCATTATTTAGCTCAAGAATTTAACCATAACTTTTTAAGTGCAATGGAATGAGTTTTAAGCGAGGAAAAGCTTAGGCCCAAATTATATCTCTGCCAGAAATCATTAGAAATTGCCTCCAATTTTGAGATATGATAGCAGTGAAGGAGTTTGGGTTATTGCTCAGGTCAGTACGCATAATTGCTGAAATTCTTATCTGTATATCTCATTTGTAGCAATTTCTATAGATATTTCAACGAAGGTCAATATTCTTCGACCAGAAAATGAACACAGTTCCGGCCCCAAACAAGCTATGTGCCTAAACATGTAAACAACTCTGGACGAACATCCCCACAACTGATTTATTAAAACAAATTGCAAATAACTGAAGTATTTTAGCATCCATTTCAGTTTTAGTGAGGGTACTAGAAAATTTACCTCAAACGACCGATTTTGTCTCCAGGGGCTAGAAAGCGGTGATCTCATTGGCTGACAAGCATGAAATTGGATGATTTCCGCATGCTCTGGCAACCAGTAAGGATTTGAGCCTTATCTTATACTAACAGGAGAACAAGGGAAATTTGACCCCCATTGGGAGGGGCCTCGTTTTTTGTTTGTCATTTTATTGTACAGAAAATGATTATTCACAGGGGCACAAGTGAGCAAGATTTGAATACATCCACAACAACAACAACAACAACCTAGTTTTTTGCAAAGGTGCACAGCTGAAATGGAGCAGTGAGAGTTATCGTGAAATGGTATCGATTAAAAATTGATCAACTGTGCAAAATGGAACTGTTACTTATTGATTGAGGTTTCAAAAAATGTATCAACCTTTTATTGAGGATTAATTGCGTTGCTGGTCAACACAAGATGTTTATGCACAGTTGGAATATCTGTTGGAATTTGGAGGCTAGCAAGAGGTAGGCCCAACATTTGCTTTTGAGCTGCCCCACAAATGCACGTCGTCGTGGCATACCCGTCTCAGGAATTTTGTACTTTGCAGCCTTGATGGAATAGCAATCATTTCCAGTAGTATTTTAAAACATTGCTTCAAGAAATCTGCACACTTTTGCAGTTGCAGTGCATTTTGACCAGAAACAAAAACCTACATACAGATGACAGATAGCAAAAGGGCAAAGTACGAGCTATAGTATAGCTTACTCCATCATCATCATGTTTATCTTGGAATTCTCCTAGTGATGGTATTATAGAGATAATTTGCAGCAGTGTTTTGAAATATTGCTTGAATCTACACAATTTTATCATTGCAGAGCAGCGCATTAGAACTGAAGACAGCTGATAGATAGAGACCACCAGAAAGGGCAAAGTACAAATGCTGACCTTGGAATTTCCACCTCTCCTTGCCTTTTTGCAGACATGATGGTATCAAAGATTATTTGAAGTAGCATTTTTAAATATTGTGCCATTAGATATGGGGATATTTCTGCCAGCAAAGAACTGTTGATCAATGAAAGAAGCTGTTTGATTAAGTGCACACCAACTACAATATGCTGACATTGACATTTTCCCTGCATCTCTTTGCCTTTGTTGCTGTGAATATCTTCTTGGCTGCAAGCACCCCAATTTCAACAAAGTGCAGCGCAGGAATTTGTCCAAGTACTAAGCAAACCACATTGTTTTCACCAACCGCAAGCTATGCACTCAATAAAATTGCCAGGTCAATCTCCGCCCCTCAGTTTGGAAATGTTACCACTGCAAAACCGTCACACAAGAAAGAAAGTCATAAGAAATCAGGTGGCATCAAAGTTGCAAAATTGGATTTTAAGAGAGTGGAGACACCATATGTTGTTTGCCTATGGATACTGCTTGCAAGTTTAGCAAAAATAGGTATGAAATATTCATAAATTACAAAATAGGTGTTAGGTGTATACAAAATTCAAAGTAAATCAATAATTTTGCTAAACTATTTTCAGTTTCCTATATTTCAAAATTCGCTATATACAATGCGAGGTAACTCGTACTAGATATTGATGTACTTTGATACAAAAATGGAAGGAAATGCAAGCCCATTTTATAAGTTGCGTCGTGCCAAAGCGAGCCAAGGGAATTTAGACCAATTTTGTCTGGTTCGGCGCAGCGCGTCTCTTATAAAACCAAATTGACACTTGGATCCAAACATAGGCCAAAGGCATCTTGACTGGGTCAACCTGGTGCAACTTGTAAAACCAAGTTTCAGTTGCACCATGCCACAGCATTGTTTATTGTAGATGTGCAACCCAACGATACGCACTGTGCGCATACGTCACTATAGTTCGGCACGGCACAGCAAAACCTTGGTCCTTATAAAACAAAGGTGCTCGACCTCCAACATCAGTTGAACTCAAGTTTCTATGGTTTGGTGATGCGCGTTTCAACTTTTATAACAGGCCTAGGACAAACATCAATCTAACTTAGATACCACAACTACTTCATTAAATAAAACAAAACAAAAAAGAAAATTATTCCAGAAATGCAACAGAAGTGTTCTTGGACCATGCCCTTTATTTTGCCTATGCAACCAACACCCCTTTTTATAGATTGACATAAAGATAAGCGAATCTGTTGAAATAACATGATTAAGTCCTCCACAAGCTAATGCAATATTGTACAGACCTATACTCATATCTAGCATCATTGCCAACATCATCTGCCCTGCCCCCCACAATCTTTACACCGAAATTAGACGAGTTAGAAAGTGGTCTTGGTTGCCCCCTCCCAGTGCTTCAGTCCTCAAACTGTTTATTATTGATTCACAGTGTACATACATTTCATAATCTCATATTCTTATGAAAAGTAATCTTGACAAATAATTGACAAATTATGTGTTATTGATCATAAATATGTTAATTGGCCGCTTACTTGGTATACCTGCTCTTTTTCAGCGTTCCATTTATCACAGCGCATGTCATCACTGATGCCAGAGTCATGGTACGTATGTGGAGAGCCTTTGCTTGCCATTTTCCTGTTAAATATTGCAAAAATTGAAATTAGTTCTAAACAGCAATATTTTCGTAAGTGCTGTTGCTTTTATGTTTTTCCCTGAAATTTGTTCTTGAATTGTTAATTTTTTGTTTGCAGTCTGCTGATATTGCTTGGTGTGCCAATTGGACTAATTCTAAGGTAAAATGTCATATTGTGAATGGCTGCTTAATTTCTAATGCATTACTTCAGAAGTTTGGTTTTAAACAATTGCCCTTTTTTAGTATATATTTTCTATCAGTTGATCAACGCTTTATCTGTGCAGCTGAAACAATTTTCTGAGAGTGGATGTCATTGGTACTGTAGATATGGTATGATTCATTTATGAATGCCATGACAATAGAAAATTGATTGATTCTAGTTTATTCGTTAGTTTTGCTTCTTGAGAGTAGATTTTCAAGATTTTTGAATGACTCTGTGTCAGGGACGTAGGAAGCATCTCAAACTTGGGGGGGGGGGGCATGACACTGCAAGGGCACTTTTTCATTAAGCTAAAGGGGCTCTTTCTGAAAATAGAAAGGGCGCTTTTTTGTTTATTGCACAATCTTGGGGGCACGTGCCCCTGGTTCCTACGTGTTCCATTAATCATGACTTACAGTTGTAATTTGCCATTGTATTAGAATGTTTCAGATTGTGAAGTATATATTGATGTTATGATGTTTGACCAATTACTGAACATCAAATTTTTTATGACAGCCATTTTATCCTTCTTTCTATCAAAGGGCTTTGGGCATGAGACAACAGACATTCTACTTCACATCAGACTTATTTTTCCTGTTTCTTTTGCCACCGTGAGTAGACCTTTGTCATCTTTGCTACCTAAATTTCTACAATCACATTTGAGATGTAGGTATTACATGATTATAAACTGCCTGTATGAATTCTAAGGATCTTTTTTGTATATGATTTCACTGTAAAAAGTTTGCAATAACGAATTACCTAAGACACTACAAATGAGCCACCATGCACCACTACGAGAATGACACCAAGAGAGGAGCAAACGATCATGACTACCCCCTGCCCCCTGGCTTCACATGAAAGATATACACCTAAAATGTAACTACATATACAGTTACAAAATTTTACATATGAACGAGTTTTACGAATAAATACTTGAGCCGGTTTTACATTGGATTGGATGTCAGGCTAGAAAAGGTGTGATGAACAATCAGAACCCCAGTCGAGACAAGAGAACAACAATGACATTGACAACAACCATCCCCATCGCTGCTTCCCACCCACGGTCCCCACTGCTTAAGACACTGTTAACTGGTCAGAGTTTCATTCCACCAAAATATTAATTTGTTAAGGTTCATATGAAGGTGGGCAATCTTTTACGCGATATTATTAGCCTAACATTAACTGTGTAATAGGTGTACGAAAGAATAGAGGAAGGGGACTCTACCACATGAGACTTTATGAAAATGAATTCTAAGGATTATCAAGTGTTGTAAAAGATTGAACGCTTTTAAATCTTATATATGCCATCATCTCATCGATTGGGAAAATTTTAAAATAATTTAGCTCTCAATAATTTCCGACTAGCAACTCAATCAATCAATCAACCAACCAATCAATCAATCAATCAATCAATCAATCAATCAATCAATCATAACATTATTTATTTACAGCTATAAACCAACTATTTTCAATGTAAAAGAATTATTTACAAATTAAACCTTTACATCTTTTGCCATCCCATTCTTTGATCTCCCTTTTAAAACTTCTCAAGGTATCAGCTCTCTTTGGTTTATCATCTAGAGTGTTCCACAGGAGACTACCTCTAAGCGAAAGAGAATTTCATCCATATCGTAACAATAACCATAACTTGTTGACAGGGTGAAGCTCAAAGAGCAGTAAAAGAATTTATCTAAAAATTTGATGAAAAATGTGAAGCAAAGTTATTTCCTTCAACAGGATCATTCTGGATGCTGGTTACTTTATGCCAATCAGAGCATTTTATCTCAATATTGGGACAATTCTTCTTTATGCTACTGTGGTAAGTAGTTTTCTCAGATCTTATTATGAGCTCTTAAACTTTGATAATATTTCATTCCCTCTTGATTAGCTTTTATGATAGAGATATCTTGCCATTAAAATCCTTTTAAATTGTACAATAGCTTCCTGATTGTTTGCTGCCTTGAAGAGATTTATTGAATTAATTCATACTATCAATGATGTGCAGCAAAGAGTATTGATTTCTCAAATTCATTCTTTTTCTCTCCCTAGGGAACAATCTTCAATGCATTTGCAGTTGGTAAGGGTTTCAGTTAAAAACTATTTTTAATACAGTACCGGGTGCGCCAAAATAAACTATGCACGTTTGGCAGGCCACAAGAAATCGTACACTGAACCGATTTTGAAGATTTATGACTTAATCTTTAGCAGAAAGCCTGAGTTAGATACTGGGATTTCTCGCAATTTTTTTCTTCTTCAGTTTTTAGAGCAAGAAGCGAGTTTCTTAAAATTTTTGTTTTCGAAAACACTCAAAACGATAGAAAAACATCGATCAAGTTTTCTAAAGAATCGTTTTCTAAAGAATCATAAATGGACAGAGAGAGAACTTGTTCGTGGTAATTTGAGATTTAGAAATCGACCAATTGTAATCTGTTGTACGAGAGTTCGTACTAAACCCTCAAATCACCCTGAAAACTTTTTCTCTTTGTTCATTCATGCTGAGTCTTTTAAATTTTGATCGACGTTTTTTTATCGTTTCAGTGCTTTCGAAAACTAAAATTTTAAGAAACTCGCTCATAGCTCTAAAAACTGAAAACGGAAAAATTTGCAAAAAGTTCTAGAATCTAAGTCAGGCTTTCTGCTAAAAATTAAGTCATAAATCTTCAAAATCGGTCAGGTGTACGATTTATTGTGGCCTGCCAAACGTGCATAGTTTATTTTGGCGCACCCGGTACAGTAAGTCCTCGAATAAGCCCTCGCCTTCGAATAAGCTCCCCCTTGAATAAGCCTCCACCCATAAAGATTTTTTGCGAAATAAATCCTCACCCTCGAATGAGAAATCGATTGTTATTTTAGTGAATACTTTTGATTCTCTTCTTTGACTGACGTTCTTTGTGTTTTGTCAACGTACTCGGTCTTAGATATTGCCTCGAAAAAAATATCCCAATATACCTGCTGTGTCAAGCATACTGACCAGCCTCAAGTAAAAGAAGAAAATTAATCCTGGTAATATTCTTGGCTGCTGCCAAATAAGCCCCTCCCTCGAATGAGCCCCCGCCCCTGAATAAGTGAAGGTGAAGTTGCGTTTTTCAGTGCCAAGCACTGGGATCGCAGAAATAGAGCAGACCTAATCGAGTCCGCGACCCCTTGTCATGACGCTGTTGTGGTGGGGTCCTACCGGGTATCGAACCCACTCCGCCTGACTGTTCTGGCTGCAAAGTCAGAGGATTACACCACTGCGCCACAACACCTTTGGGGGGGGGGCCGCTGCTCCCTGGATATCAAGGCAATGATGTTGAAAACGGTCTCTTATTTTATTGCCGATATGTTCAATTAGGTTCCTGTAGGCCGCCATCCCAAAACATATTGTTTTATTGCCAATATGTTCAATTAGGTTCCAATAGGCCGCCATCCCAAAATATGCTTATACGAGGACTTACGGTAAACGAAATGTATGTACATGTACACGTAAGAATTGTGCTGTTTGATATTTCCAAGTCACACATAAGAATTTTCGACTCTTTTCTGTATGTATCGATCGACAAATAAAGTCTTCAGTACTGTTTAGTGTGTTCGTTTTGGTCTTGCCAATGTGTCATGTTACTTTATCAAATAAAACATTCAAGCATGACTTGTTTGGGAAATGACAGAAAATTCTTCCAGTCAACTGAATTTGTCACTTTTATTGATGAGTTACCAATTTATTTATTTATTTATTCATTTATTTATAATTCATCATGGCTGTCATCATTTGTCAAAATTTGCTGGTCTGGTCCTACAACATGATTCTCGTTGCATTATTGCATTTTTACTCATTAGGGCAGAAAAGGTTTGACAGTTAATTTATTAACACTTTTATATCGAAAATGAAAATGTGGAAACGTAATATATAAATGTTCACACATTTTTCGTCGTGTTGCAGTGTTCTTTCTGCAAATTTATTTACTCATTCGTCACCGCAAGCATCTTTCTGGATCCGACGATCGACGCTGGTATCGTGGTTCAAAAATGTTGCTTGCACAGAGGTTTGTTTATGTTTTCTAACAATCTGATTGGTTATATTACAGGTTCTTTGCTTTATGCAATACAAGGTATAACATCAATCCAATATTCATTAATGCATGCATTGCTATTTGGCAGTTTGATTTCAGCTGTTGATCCCGTTGCTGTAAGTATTATGCCATTACACCACTCACACTCACTCTATCTTCTTAAAGGGGCTCCGTCGCCAAACTGTAGACAAATCTGATAACACTGCACGTGTCCATTGCCCTCCATTGTTTCCTGCAGCTTGTTTGGTGGCTTCACCCAAGCCACAAAAATGCTCCTTAAAGGCATTGAGTCATGGTAAATAGACTGCGTATACCCAATTTGCAAAAATTGCTGAGTCATGATGATAGCTTACGCCAATCTGATTGGCTGTTATTCAAACTGCACACATGATATTGAAACCTCGCAATGGGCTAAGCTTAGCTGACGTAAGCCTCGTGTTTGTGAAGTTGATGTTTGATCACATGTAAACAGACTGATCACATGAAAGCAGACAGACCCCCAGCGGAGAATCGCTGTTTACCATGACTCACTACCTTTAAAGATCCACTTATATCGAAGCAATAGTAAGATAAAGTGAACGATGAGAAGAAGAGGGACAACATCCACAGAGAGCAGGCATCGAGTTGATCTTTTGCGCTTTTTTATTTTATATCTGCTAACTAGTTTCGCCCACTAGGGCATCTTCAGAGCAACTCAATAGTAATAGCAACTCAAGCAATAGTAAGAGATATGAATGCTTGGATTGTTCCTCTGTGAAATACAAAGATTGATCTTCAAAAGGACGCTTTCATTTTTGAAAAAACAGGCAAACCTCCGTGTGATATTGCCCACCACAAGACTGCAAAATCACCGTTTCTACCGAAATTTGGAGAAGGGGCCCATTTAATAGGAATCAATACGAAGCCTTCCTTTTTAGAGTGAGCTTTATTTTTGTCCTTCTAAGGGTGTGCTTGATTGATAGCAATTCTGAAAACGGTAGACTTGGTAGACTTGGAATTTGCGTTTAACTGACTCCGAAATTCTCAAAAAGGTAGGTTTGGTAGGCTTGGAAGGCCTTACGAGCTGTAATCTGTTAAATGAATTAATTGATTAAACACGAGAATCTACAATTGACCTTTCAGCTATTCTAGAAAAATCTGAATCGAACGATATTTGGATACATTTTGTAGAATTTTCGAATGTGCACAATAGTGATAGAAGCTCTAACGCGACTCAATCGAACCTCTCGTATAGAAATGTATATAAATATCGCTTGATCCAGGCTCTATTGTAGAATTGCTAAAAGGTCTATATTCCTACGAAGATATTAGTTCAAAGCCAATCGAGACTGGGCATTTCATTCGTCATCATTTGCTTGTAGGTGCTGGCTGTATTTGAAGAGGTTCATGTGCATGAAGTTTTATACATTCTTGTCTTTGGGGAGTCTGTCCTTAACGGTTTGTACTTTCCTGCAGTAATATTAAGCCACTTAGTTTGAATCTGAATTCTTCAGCTTCAGTTTCTGAACAGCACCATGATCCCATCCAGCTAAAGAATTTTGGATATCTGAACCGCAAGACTTCGTTCTCAGTTTAACAACTTCCTTTTCTGAACCATTTCCTTAGCTGATTTTGTCATGTTTATGTTTTACATTGTCTCTTTTGAATTGTTGAATTTTTTGCGACCCCATTGTCAGAGGACAACAGTTATTAATGGTTCAGTTATTTGATGAAATGACCGAGACGATATGGTCAAGTTTCTCACCCCGGGGGATGCTTGACTAACCGACAAATTTTTTGCTTGGCTTCAGAAGTTTTCCCTCGAAACGATAGCTAACTCATGAAAAATTTGGCGAAAAGTATACTCCAACATGTGAAATTGGACTGACCAACAACCCGCTCTAACAAAATAGGCCATTTTAAAGTATTTTGATAACCAATCGGTTCTAGAAATACCCATAACTAACTAAACACTAAATCATTTTCCAGATGCTGCTTCAGTTGTATTGTATCATACTTTCGAAGCAATGGCAAACATGTCTGTAATCACATTTAAACAGGTAATAATTAGGCGTTCTTTTTTGTCTCTCTCTTTTGTCTTGTTTTTTTTTTGTACTTTTTCCCAGCTGTCAAGCGGAATCGCTCTTTTGAACTTCAAGATAGTTAATAAAATGATTTATTCGCCATGTAGAACATAGTAGGCTTCATCTAATCCAGAGAGTATACAGCCAGAGCAAAATAAGACATTGTGATATGACGAGAAAGTACATCAAAGTGAATTGCTTTCATTTTAAGTTCTTTATACTATGGTGAAAAACATTCAAGTTTTTCGAAACTATTTTACGACGTGCGTTGGTAAGTAAAACGAAAGAAAGTATCTAATACTACTTAATACAATAATACTACTAATACTACCTAATACTACCTAATACTACTTCACACCTGATAAAGAGCAAAGCTCGAAACGTTGTGTTTTATCAATTTCTCAGTACATTGTCGTTATATCAAAGACTACTTGATTCATATGCCTACGACGCACTACACGCAAACAAACATTGTTATTGTTACTTAATACAATATCGGGAAAATGCAAAGTAGGGCCTATTTTACACAATCACCATAACAGAAACCAAAAATGATATCTCGCATAGACCATAAACATGAAAATTACAAACAGAATGCAAATTTTTTCTCGAGATCTTTGAATTTAGAATTCAACTGTTTATTCATGAATTTTAATCGTTTAATTTTCCAGGTCGTGTTGGCATTTGTGTCATTCTTTGTGATCAGTGTTGGTGGAACAATTATAGGTGTCATTTGGGGTATAGCGACAAGTTTTGTCACAAGGTTCACAGAACATGTGAGAGGTGCGTCTTCGTCATTTATAATTTCACAGACCCTATTTATTGATGTGCAGCTATAGACCTTGAATGATTTAAAATTCGCTATGCATGCTTTTGGAGTGTTTAGCGACATGAAAATTAATTTATACGTGCAGTTTATTTAGCTGAGAATGATGGTAGAACCTATCGAAACATTCCATTATAAGTAAATAATTATGGCCCAATGCTCGTTTCAGGACCCTGCTGATTTGGGGGCCTGTGTTCTTTAAAAGTAGAGAATGGTACCGTTGATATATCATTGTGAAGTTTCGCTATTGTTTTAGAATTATAGGAGTTTGGGCCTCGCTGTCCCCACATCCTACGGGCCTGTACCGTTTAGGTTGCCTTCATTGATTCCTGGAAATGTTTTTTAAATCACTGGATTTAGCATCAAATCAAATTATACCGGAAGTGTCTTTTTCTGAAACCTGGAAATGATCGTCGTTACGTGATTAGTTGTTTTTTTGTTGTCGAAAATCTTCTAAAACTGTATTGCTTCAACTTGTCAAGATTTTGAGAAAGACGTTTGCTAACCCTGGATTTTGTTTCTTTCCAGTTATCGAGCCTCTCTTCATATTTGTGATGCCCTATATGGCGTATCTAACAGCGGAGATCTTCCATTTCTCTGGGATTATGTCGTAAGTGTCTCTTCGAATTATTTCAATTTTTTCTAATTCTGCTTTTGGTTTCAGATGGTTTGCAAGGCATTCTTCGCATGACAAGGTTATCGATTTCAGAATCTTTGCCTAATCAAACATGACTTCCAAGTCTGTCCAAATGGCAGAAATTTAGGACAGATAAGGTGCCAAGTACGGTGCAACAAGATGCCTCTGTTTCATAGTAAAACTTTTCATTGTGTTTGCCAGTGACCCAAAAAATCTTTGCGAGCTAGATCATGCATATATTCCTGAAAGCAAATGTTATGAACACAGACAAGGTATCATCATGCAGTTGAATGACGTAGCTGTTTATTGAGATATTGCTTGTTCAGTTTAAGCTATGATTATCCTAAAAAAAACCAGTTTCAAAAATGTGGTAATTCATTGATTGATCGGACGTCCGTTCCTACCATTCCATGTTTTGGAAGATGTGAAGAAATACTACTTCCAAATCTGCACAGCTTTTGTAAATCACAATTGAAAAGACTGTGATTGGCTCACTGATCAATGGAATGGGCGAAGATCTTTGGGGGCATGCGCCAATTTACAAAGGAAAAATGAAGGACGATGACCCTGAATTTGCTACTGCGCAGAGTCCAAAGATCTTAGACGGGGGTCTTGCTCTTCTGGAGAAAATCCTAAAGACTCTCACTGATAGTATCCCGAACAAATAAATGGCCACAGGGATGATATGCATTTCCATTCACCTGTAGGATCGTTCTTGTAATATTTAGTAGTTGTTGTATTTTTGTGAGATAATATGTATATTCTGTATAAAAGGAAAAATACTGACTGGATAAAGATGGCGATTATTTCACTCTAAATGAGAAATGAAGGATTTGAAATTTTCTTTGAAGTTGATTTTTGAGATGGTAATGATTGCGCAAAATGACCATGCAGCAGTTCAAAAGATAGCCAATCTATGGTACGAAACATTTGTCAGTAACGTTTGCTTTTAGAGAGCTAATTGTGATGTGGCTCGTAAAGTTTGTTTGAATCATCCGATAGTAATAATGAATTTCTTATGCCAGGCAAGAATTTGTTGCTCTTGTGCTTCATGGTTAATTGTTCTAACTCATAACAGAATAGCTTACATCAGTCCTCTGTCATTATACCTTTTATTTATTTTGTATTTGCAGCATCTTGTTTTGTGGAATTATAATGAAGCCATACGTTGAATCAAACGTTTCCAGGAAATCTCACACCACAATCAAATACTTTTTAAAGCTCTTGAGGTACATTTATCCTTTACTTCCTCATACTGTGATCTTGGTTGTATGAATATTTAATGCTCTTGTACCAAATGAGTCAAGGAGTGTCACTCATTTACTTTTGGCACTGCTTAGTGGCGCTAATTTATGTAACTGAAACATTTCTTGAAAGAAAACCGGTGAAAATCGGTTAAAATGTTCGGAAGCTTAGACTTTCAGCTTCACTTAGAAATTGATTCAGCGGTAGAACAAGGATAAGGTACAAAAAGAAAATTCTCTCCTGTAGTTTCAGGTCATTCTTTTTCACTGATTCAAAGCTATATATGGGCATTACAATACAGTATCTCTCAAATCATTTTTTCGATACTTGTCAGAGGTGCACGGGAAGAAATTTTCAAGAAAGGTCGGTAATATGATAAAATTTTCATGATTATTCATGAAGTTCTTCTTTCTGGATGAAGTTTTTAAAGGAGTAACGAGAGTTTTCTTTGCTTTCAGTACGTGTTGCGAAACAATCATTTTCATGTTCCTTGGAGTATCTCTGGTTATGAATAATCACAAATGGAACGCTGTATTTATCATCATGACACTGATCTTCATATTGCTTGTTCGATCTTTGGGTAAGTTTCAGACTGTCATTTCCAAAGGGTATCTACCGTAGAAGCTCTATTTAGCCCCCTTTCCTGTTAGGCCCCCTCTCGTATAAGCCCCTCCCTTCTAAGCCATGTTTTTGAACAAACCTCCCTCTCTTTTAAGCTTCCACTTATATCAAATGGCAGAGGCTACCAAAGATTTCCATTTGTTTAGCTAAATAAGTTTGCACGTTAATGATGATATAGTTGTGGCTGAAAACTCTCATATAATCGGCCCCTAAAGATGGGTAAATTACTGAACCTAATTGAACATATTGGCAATTAATCAAAACAATTTTCAATATCATTGCTTTGATATTCAGGAGCAGTAGCCTTCCAAACGGGGATTCTTTTTTTGACTCACCCGGTATTTTGCTTGAAATTATTGCATTGGCATAGCTCAATGAACTTCGTGTGGAAATATTATCATATCTTTGAGAACAATCTTTGAAGCATCAATCATTGAATTCATCGTGTGAACACAAATTTTCTTCAAGTCGAATACCAGACGAACATAAAATTTGCAAATCTTGATTTTTGATTTTTGCAGAGATTCAGGTTGTTAGACTATAATCAGTTTTGAATGATGATGATGATAATGATTCATAAAAAAGCATGGCTAAAAGGCTAAAACTAACTTCACCGTGAAAAAGCAAAATAATTTAAAACAAAAAGATGTCATCAATATCATTCGTAGGAGCCTTGTTTAAATTGATTAAAATCATTTCGATACTTCTTGTTTTCCTGGGATTATCCTCAGTTTAGAAGGCTGGGAGTTCCATATCTTTTCTACAGAAATTACACAATTAGCAAAGCGATTTCTTGTTTTGGGAACATCAAATTGATCGGATTTTAAATTCATACTGATCAGAAATTTTTAAGACGTTGAAATGTTTGTGTATCTCGTAGGTGTGATGTTGCTGACAGCCATTGCAAATTGGTGTGGTCGCATACAGAAGATTGGAAGAACTGAGCAGTTCATTATGGTAAGTGTCCAAGAAAAGAAACCATAACTTAAGATTTACTTTATTTATCAAGGGCAGTCGATAGTTGGGCTTTTGATGTTTCTAAAAGTCGAGAATAGATTGTATCTCTTACCAGAATTATGCCATCCGCAGCTGGTCC
Organism: Aurelia aurita complex sp. Pacific; assembly: GCA_004194395.1. Classification (NCBI taxonomy): domain Eukaryota; kingdom Metazoa; phylum Cnidaria; class Scyphozoa; order Semaeostomeae; family Ulmaridae; genus Aurelia; species Aurelia aurita complex sp. Pacific. The sequence goes on from REGL01001340.1 coordinate 20,959, forward strand.
ACAGGCTCTGAAATATAAGGGTGTTTATTTCAGAAATAGTCATTTTAATATTGATCGTCCTCAGAGACGTTAGGAACCGAAGGGGCATTGAGGGCAAGTGCCCGCCAATATTTTCAAATATGATGAAAAAGTGCCCTATTGTTTTAGGAAGTACCCCTTTAGTGCCCCTGAAGTGTCCTGCGACCTAGCCCCCAAGTTTAAGATGCTTCATATCGCCCTGATGATCCTCCTAATCATCTTGGAAAGCAGACCGTTGTTGTTGAAAAGGCTAGGCACGAAATTGTCGTTGTGAGTACAGAGTATCCCAAAAAATTGTGCCCCGTTTGCTTGGAGATGACAACAAAACGAATGAAGATTCTCGCCAACTTTTGCATGAAGTTGCTCTTCAGATATTCAATTAAAGTTTGCTACCATTCCCGTAAAAATCCATTGAAAAATGATTGAGCTATGGATTTCAGGAGAACAAATTTGCGTGATGACTGAAACCAGCGGTCGGCCATTTTGTGTTACTATTTTGCAGCGATAAATAGCTCCATGGATGAAATGAAACAGCAGCCTCAAATGGCATAGCTCTCGTGGACATTCTGATAATCACCAGAGAGTTTTCAAAGATTTCATACCTCACAGAAACTATCTCTTATCTTACATGAAGCTATTTAACACGGCAAAATAGTAAGACAAAATGGCCGACCGCTGGTTTCAGTAATCAGGAAAATTTGGTCTTCTGAAGGTCATAGCTCCATCAGTTTTCAACGGATTTTTACGGGGATGGTTGCAAACTTTAATTGAATATCTGAAGAGCAACATCATGCAAAAGTTTGGCGAGAATCTTTTGCCGTTTTGTCGCAATCTTCAGGCAAACGGGGCACAATTTTTTAGGACACCCTGTAGTTAATATAAGACTGACGAGAACATGCTCATTTGGACTACTTAGTTGAGCATAGATTCCAAATCTTTTCTTTGAAATGAATGGCGTCAAAGAGACTTTAGCTTGACTTTCATGAACAACACCGCCATAGCACAGACAGAATATACTTCTTCTTGGTTCTTTGTAGAGTTATGGTGGGCTACGTGGAGCAGTTGCATTTTGTTTAGCTATATTGCTTGACAAAAAACACATGTCACCGGAGTTACGAGAAATGCTGATAACTACGACGATGGTGGTCGTCTTGTTTACCGTATTTGTTCAGGTATGGTTCAATTTCAAATAGCTACTTTTACAGCGGTATGAAGTAAATGCTTCTTCCTAGTTTTGGTAAATCTGAGCAGAGCAGACAAGGAGCACTCATGGTGGGGTGTCCTTCACAATGACGTCACCACACAGAGAGTCAGAGAGAGGCTACAAAGCTTTTGGCAAGCAAAAAAGAGCGTGGGGCTCGGCCGGGAATCGAACCCGGAGCCTCTCGCACCCAAAGCGAGAATCATACCATTAGACCACCGAGCCAGCCATATCTTGCAACTGGTATAAATGATAGCAAATTCTATTAGGAGACCAGCAACACTGTTTCAAACTGGAAGAAAAATGTAACCATAGGAACCACCAGTAACCAGTTTGAAGCATTTTTACTGGTATGCAAATTTAAACGACTATCTCATATACTGGTTGGTAAGTATGGCTGGCTCGGTGGTCTAATGGTATGATTCTCGCTTTGGGTGCGAGAGGCTCCGGGTTCGATTCCCGGCCGAGCCCCACCTTTTGGACGCTTTTTCTTGCCAAAATCTGTGTTGCCTCCCTTTGGCTGGGCCTCTTTCGTGACGTAATTGTGAAAGACTTCCAAGGGCACTTTAATGCTAAAAGTAAACTGGATCTATATCCCATGGTGTTCTTTTGTTTATTCATTTATCCAGTTGTTTCGGGCGATACGAAATGCACGTCGTTCTTCCAAATCGCGAGATAACCCAGCGAAGACTGCTACAGAGGAGGCAAAGGAAATCGACAGAAGCGGCTGCAGGCAAAATAAAGCTGTGTGAGAATGTTTGCAGAGGCTAAACAGTAGGCTACAAGAATACATAGGACAACAGGTGATGTGAAGCTCAACATTGTGAACGAAGAGAACATTTATTAGCACCAGCCGAGAGAGTTAGAATGTCATGGAAAGCTGAAGAGCAGGGAAAGTTAAAGATATGACTGATTTTCTCTTCAAGGACCAGTACGGGTCTAACTTGGGCCTAAATCTACATATTTTTCTTCACACAGCCCTTGCTTGTTCATTCCTTGATTCATCTGTTTTTTTCATCTGTAGCGTAGAACGGGGGCAAAATAAGGCACAATGGGGGAAAATGGTTCATTAACGAATCATGAATTCCATGTCGTGACGTATGTAGTTGAAGAAAATGAGTTTCGAACATGGACAAAGACAATTTTATTCAGAATTGAAAAAGCGGCAAGTTTACAAGCAAAGACCTCTTTCATCCACTTTAGAAGCAAAAATCTAGTCACCAATGTTATCTGTCCCAGCCCATTTTGCCCCCACTCCACCCTACCTTTCATTCATCAACCCCTTAACTGGTTCCGCTGTTCTTTGGCTCCTTTGTCCTTTCATTCCTCCCATGCTCCTGCTTCTGGGGAAAAGATTGGTTGTTTGTAGGCGTCAACGGGCAGAAAAGTTCCAGAAATGTTTAGCTTCACTTCAAATTTCATGATTAGAGAGCTTAGAATAAGGGTGCAGACATCAAAGTTGGCCTGTTGGCAGTGTGAATCGTTGGTTTCGCATTCGTCCATTCGTCCTCATTCATTCATTTGTTCATTTATTTATTCATTTACTCATTCGTTCATTCATTTATTTATTTATTCATTTATTCATTCATTCATTATCTAATTTATACCTTCTCCTGCAAGTTCATTGCTCTCATGGGGATTCGTTCAATTCTTTCCTATTACTGTCGATGTTAGTTATGGTTGAATGAGGTTTCTGGTCACCGTAACCATGGAAACCTACCAGTTCATTTGGAATGTCAAGTGCTGGTAGCTAAGAATCGTTGTGGTGGAAAATCCTTGTCAAGCATGGCTGGCTCGGTGGTCTAATGGTATGATTCTCGCTTTGGGTGCGAGAGGCTCCGGGTTCGATTCCCGGCCGAGCCCCTACTTTTTGCTTGTCTGTTCAGCCATTTTGTTGTCTTCGGGGCGCTATGGAGGCGCATTTTGTGTGCGCAGCGTCTTGTTTGTGGTTTTCGCCATTATTGACAAAAAACCTTGAAGTCCGTCTTGTGAGGAAACAGACATGAAAATTTGTCGAAACAACCAAAGTGTTTTTAAGTTGCTGTAATGATAAGGAAAAGGGAAACATTCCAAGAACCTTCCCAGCCATGAAGAATGTGCAGCAGATCAAATGTTGCATTGTTATTTGGAGTATTTGTGCTGTAGTTGATACTTGGTAGAAGTTGTACACGTTTTTTTAATATAAGAAACTTGGATCAGCACATAGTACTAAAAGTTTCTTAATTTCGCATGAAAATTTCGGTGTTTTAGTAGTAAAAGTTTCTTAATTAGTTTCTTATTTTTTTGGGCCTACAATTGCGGTATTGTTCGAAGTTGAGCCTTCTTCTCGACAAAGGGCTTCCNGTTTCTTGTGTTTCCAAAACTTGAGCCTACCGTTTCTTAAAAACTGTTTGTTTCTTATAAACAAATGAGTGTATCTTCTCCCCTCACTTTTTAGATCCTGGATCATGTGAGTGCTGGTTTTGAAGAAGTGTTGGGGCACCATGGACATGGGTATTGGAGGGTAAGCTTTCCTTTTTTTCGAATTTATTGAATCCTTTACATATCGGCCCATATCCCTAGGGTCTATTAGAGTAAAATGGGTAACTCTGGGGTGAAATGGGTGGGGCAAAAAATTTTCATAGCTTTTGCTAAAAGATTTGTTCACAGTTTTCCTCTGGCTACAACCGTTCGAACTACTGTCTTTGACGTAATGAATGTTGATTTATCAGCTCAGGGTCTACTGTTTTCTAACAATCAACGCTACCCATTTTATCCCTCCACCCCCATTTTACCCCGGCAGACCCTATTCAAATACACCTTTAAATTGAATTTTGGGAGTGAATCAGGAAATTAGCAATAAAGCTTCCAAGCCTTTGGGGAATTGAAGAAAAGAAGAGTTAGGGGGGCACGTACCCTCAGTAAATGTATAATCAAAATGATAGTACCTCGAATTAACTCATTTTCTTGCACCTTGTGCTGATTGTCATCTCTGTGTAGAACCAAAGCTTTCTCGCTACAACAAATAAAATAAACACATTAAGTAAATCAAATTTAGTACTCTACGAAAACAAAGAAGAAAAACGAAGCAATAAAACGAGCTGTGACCCACTTACAAATGTTTCTCCATATATCCACTAATGTCCTTCATTGCGTTTCCAAAATATCGCTGTTAGATAATAGTCGATCTCAACGAATTATACAAAGTCCTTTGAAAGGGCTTGCGCAAGTTTAAAAACTCGCATTTGCAAAGAGCAGAGCAATCTAGAAATACAAAAATTTTCCCATTCAAATCGAAGTTGCACACATGCCGTGAACAATAGATCGCCAGATAACAATGCTGTGTCTGAATATTTTCTTTGTTCTAAGAAGCGTATTTGCCATAGAAAAAATTGGCTAAGCTTTGTTTACACCTGGTTCAAGTCAGGTGATCGATCTCTTGATATAACATCTTTTGAATTCTATAAAATATTTCTCACCATGAAAACTTGTGCCATGAATTCAAAAAGTAGCATTATAATATTGAAGCTTCCCAAGAGTATGGTCACATGATTTGAAAATAGGTAAAACGACCCCCGGGAAAACGACCTTAGCGGCTTTGTCTATTGTTAACAGTTTCTCATTCACGCTCCGATGTGTGTTAGCAGAGCGGTCACAAATGTTCTTTGTGTGCAGAACAAAGCTATAAAACAAAACTATCGACGAAACAGTAAAGGGTTCGAGCAAACAACAAAGACAAGCAAGGGCAATTTTTGTCAAACAAAAAGGTTAAATTTTCGAGAAAACAAAGGGGTGCAACAATTCGCCCCTATTTTAAAGTTAAAAGTTAATACGTGAAGTGGGACCGACCGTTACAATTAACAAGGATAGTGATATGGCTGTTGACAATAGGCCAGTTTTAAAATCCTAGCCCGTTTGATAGAAGCGGGCTGAAACTTTTATCATGTAATCGCAATGTTGTTTTGCAACATTTTGACCACAACACCGGGCTGAATTTTCAGCCCAGCTATAAGTTACAAACGGGCTGAAAATTCTCATATTATCAGCCCGTTATTTGTTGGCCATCCTGGTACTAATTTCTTATAAACCAGTGTCTTACTTAAAACGCGTACACTCATTTTTTTTATAGGAAACTAAAGTCCGGGGCTGGTAGGCAGTTTCTTAAATTTTTGGGCCATTTTGCTACAAAAAGTTTCTTACTTGTTTCTTATATTTTTAATTCTGGAAGTGTAGAGTTAATTTTGTTTTGTCTAAAGGGCTCCCAAATTACTTAGTAAGATCTCAAATCAAGTAAATAACATAATTCGCAAACAAAATAATTTCCGAACAGTTGCTTTAACTGTACAGTGTCAACACATTTTGAGTGCGATAGGAAAATTAAAACTGTAAATTTACAAAATTTTCTTAGCTTTTTCAATTCAGGTAGGGTTGTTTCTTAGCTTTAGAAAAATTGAGCCTACCGTTTCTTATAAGCAGTTTCTTATAAAAAAAATGAGTGTATTCTTCTGTCTATTCAGGAAATGATTGATCATATAAACAAGACATATTGTCGACGATGGTTAGAAAGAGATCCAGATCAAGCTTTAGATGAAGAAATTATGCTTGCAAATCGAAAAATTAATTACAAGTAATTTTGCTTTCCTTAGTCCATCTTCAAGGGAAACTACAGTAATAGCACCTTGGTAAAAAGTAATGCCATTCAAAATTGAAATGAATTTTCTCCAAATTCATAACAGCTTCGCTTGATTAAAAATATTTTTAACACAACAGCTTGATCAGTTGCTTTAATTGACACCTCTCGCTCTGTGCACGCGAAAGGTGAGTTTTAAGAGAAGTTATGTGCTTATAACGAGAGAAGAAGGGTAAAGCTAAAGTTCTGCCAGGCCGATTTTGTTTATTCGAATCAGGAGCCGAGCAGGAGGCATTGTAATTCTCATGCATTATTAATAGGGCTTAAATTAAACGATTACCACAGAGCTCTTTAATCAAATGAAGAAAATCCGCCAGGCGGATCTTTAGATTCACCCTTCTTCTTTCATTATTAGCAGAGCACATAACTTGTCTTAAAAATCACCTTTCGCGTGCACAAGGCGAGAGTTTGCCCTACTGGTTTCGGGGCAACTTTTATGGCTTTGTTTGTTTTGAATTACTGGTTGAGAGAATTTCCTTTGTCTGCAGTCGCTAATCGTTTTGAACTTATAGGGGTCAATCAAAAGCAACTGATGCTATTGTATTACAAAATCTGCCCTATTTAGAGGCTTAAGAATGGAACTTGTGTATTGTACAATAGTTAACATGCTTTTTCATTGCACTTTTCTGGAGTTGTGTAGTCTAGAACGTCAGGATCAAAACTTTCAAAAGGTAAAGCTCAGAAAATTTAGGCTCTGATGGGTAGATTTTAGTGTACGTGGATTTCTCTGGTGGAGTAGTGGTTCTAGCTTTTTTGTCTTGAAATTGGCTTATTGCACGATTTATTGCGGCATGTTTAAACCGCCATACCTTATTGTTGGAGCACATAGTTTTTTTATATATTCGTAATTCGTGTTGATAATATAGCAAGTTGTTACGATACGTGTAACAATAATAATGATAATAATTGATGCATTTACTGTTGGCTCGAAGATGAATACTTAAAGCTAATTAAAGCTAACCAGTCGATGAACCAAAATATTTTGCATGACGAAGTTCTCTTAATTTGTAGATGTGCACTAAGCATGGCAGAGAATCCGTCAGCGTTATTTCAAAAGTGAGTAAAGTTAGAATATCACTCTTACCTGCTTGAAAATCTTGGTATCTGTTTGTTTGAACAGATTCTTTCAAACAGATTAAAGATAAAGGTTTTCTCTCTGCATTTTGACAAGCTTTAAGGAAAAATCAACTTGCCCATTTTTGCATCTTAGATGTATAACTTATTGATTTCGAAGGTTTGAAATGTTCCAGTCCATCCATAGAACACAGATTAGATCTATCTGATTATGTTTCTCACGCCAATTAGCCACTTGCTTTTCAAGATCTGAGTCGCTTCGAGGCTGGCAGTGGTGGAGCCAGGGTACTGATGACTGATGGGGGGTGTGGGTAGCAAATTGCGAGCAAAGATTATTGTCCGCAGCAAAGCAAAGAAGAGATTCTCTCCTGAAAGTAATTTTATTAAAAATAAATTCAATATTTACATATTCACAGAAACTGGTTTTGAGACCAAATACATTTGGCTGTTGTATTTTTTGTGTCTTTAGCACTTATACTAAATCAAAAAATGAATACATGCTATCTACATATTCCCATATCATTTCGTTTTATCAATTATTTCTTTCTCTGATAATCGCATATTTATTTTCCTCTATCATAGAACTGATGAATGGTCAGCAGTGAAAAGAAATCCATCGTATGCCGTCGCTCTAGCGTTGAGGTGAATGACTTTTTTTATTTTCCATCAGGAATTTTTGTTCATTTTATAAACATCATGTCTTTCTCTATTTTTGTCATTGTAAGGTTATTGTATTTTTGCCTCATTTAGACTTTTTTGCATGAAAATATATTTCGTTCTTTATTTCAGGGAGAATTGTGAAATCACGGAGAACCAGCCTGCATTGGATACCGGTGCTCTGCTAGGTATGTCATTAATTCAGCTCAATTTTTTATCAAAGATTTCACTCATTTTCAATGTCATTAATATTCTCAGCATTAACTCTCAAGATATACCTAGTCAAGTCAACATAGGGCTCAAATCTTTAAAAAGGTCGGTGTAAATTTCTATTACAGTTTCCTTTGAATTATATGGCTTGGAAGGAACTTAGCGTTTTTTGTTGTAAATCTGCCATGGAAATTTATTGATATGTTGATTAGTTTCAAAATGGCGGCATTTATCAAATTTGAGGCTATGACGTCATCAAATTTCTAAATCCTAAACCAGAAAAGATATTGATTTCTGCTTTTCACCATATTGTAGGCCTTCATAAATTATGGTTTTCTTGAAAATTATATGATTTTTCCTCCTTTTGTTTAGGATTTACGATGATTTAAATGTTTTCAAAATTTTCCATCAATTTTCTCAAAAATCATTAAATTGCCGCCATTTTGAAAAAGATAAAGATATCAAAAAATTTCCACGGCAGATTAACAGCACAGTAAGATAAGTTCCTTTCAAGCCATTCAATTCAAAGAAAAACGGAATTGAATTTTACACCCACCTTTTTAAAGATTTGAAAGATTTGAGCCCTATGCTAGTCAAGTCACGCTAAAGCAGCAATGCATGAGAGCTTTTAGGAATGATATGAGGAGTGCTTCTAATCAATTGATAATGGTGAAGAGGACTAGACTTTGTACATTGAGTCCTAGCAGTCTCATACTGAATTTGAAGTTCAGACTGGATTTCTTTTTTATTTCTTCTAACCAGATGGATAAGTCTTTTGGTGAACCCAATGGAACCGAATACATCTCACTGTTTTTAAAAGTTAGATTTGAGGTGTTCCAGTCCTCTTTTAATACTACAGATTTCCCTGATTCTAACTATGCCTTTTCCTCGAAAGTCTTTTAATTCAAATTTTTTCCCAATCAAAGTAGGGCGAGGTCACCAAGATGAATTGGAAGAAGGGATGCCACACAGTTTATCATTTGTCATACCAAGAGCACGAGCTCCTAGATTGTCAGCGGTGAGTGTAACAAGGACAGATTTTGTAAGACAATAGCATGAGTTGCTTTTGTTGACACCTGAATTCAAAGCAATTTGCGATCGCAGACAAAGGAAATTCCCTCAACCAGTAATTCAAAACAAACAAAGCTGCAAAAGTTTCTCTGAAACCCAGGTAGCTAGCGAGATCGTTTTGCATTCTAGAAATTGTTTTTAAGAGCAAACATGAGCATATATCGAAACAAGAAGGATATACCTACACATCTACCTCGGGCATTTTATTCGTTTGGTTCAGAAGCTGAGCAGTAAGTATTTTAGTAACACCCAAAAAAATTAGAGAATTGAATCGCCTCCCAATCGGCTTTTGAACCAAATAAATAAAATTCCCGAGGTAGATGTGCAGATATATCCTTCTTCTTTTGATCTATGCTCTTGAAAATAACTTCTGGGATGCAGAACAAGCGAGCTACCTGGGTTTCAGAGAAACTTTTGCGGCTTTGTTTGTTTTGATTTACTGGTTGAGGGAATTTCCTTTGTCTGCGATAGCAAATTGCTTTGAATTCAGGTGTCAACAAAAGCAACTCATGCTATTATCTTACAAAATCTGTCCTTGTTGGTGAGTGTAACATTTAATACAGTAAGATCCCGCATTTAAGAAGCGACCTAAAAGAAACATTAGGTTACTCCAAAATTATTAGCCCCTCCCCCCTACTCGCCCCTACTTATAAGAAACACTTGAAGCTCACATAAAGTTTCTCATATTTTTGTCCATAAAATAGAGATGAAAAAATTCTTAGAGATCTTTAAAAACAACATTTGAAATTTCTATAATTCTATTCAATACTTCTACCTAAAGTTCTAACTGATTTTCTGGACAAATTAACGGCCATTATGGATTTGCAATTTGCTAGGCAACGCTATTTATGCGACCTCGATTCCAAACAATAAAGCAAACTTGGAATTGTTGTTGCTTAGTGACAAGATTACATTGTTGTCATTCGAATAATTAGGAAGTCTTGGAGGAATAGTTTATGTTGCTGTTATTTTCGAATACCCAATCGTATTGTAGAGCAGCCTCGTCGTGAGATACCAGAGTAGAGGTAGAGCAACGAAATCACTATGGGGATGAGATTGTGAATTAGAGACATTCAATTAAGTTTATCGTAGGAGAGGTTCATATTGCTTCTTCATACGGGAGTATAAGCCCAAGCTCTCTTGCTTCGTAGGTGTTAACCAGTGGCGGACACTTTGCCAAATATTGGGGGGGGGCGAAGCTATTGTTTCAGTTAAAAGCATTGGTTATTTCTATTGTTTTCGAACAAAAGATCTTTGCTCTATCTAACATTGGGGGGGGGGGGCGATCGCACCCCCTCGTCCCCCCCCCCAAGTGTCCACCACTGGTGTTAACTAGCTTTGATTAAACTATTCATTTTACTAGCCTACTTAAATAAATGTATGATGATCATAATGATTTTTACAGAGAGCAAGAACATTATCAACCCGAAAGTATACATTGGCAGCTCTGGATGAACCTGACGATGAGATCCCATATCGACACAACAAAGTGTGAGTTTTTGTTTCTCTATATTAGAACTTTTCTCTGATTGTAGACGCCTCCTCCCCTTCCATAGTACCCCTAGATCATTATACATATGAATTGTTTTATTTTTGATGCCATTACGGACTAGAAAACAGAATTTTCACGATCACATTGCAGAAATTTAGCAATGCTGTTGTCTGGAAAGAAGGTATTATGTTGGGTGTGGGCCTAAAGTGGTGTTTTCTAAGTAGAAGGGCTAATTATTTTTCAATGCCCTAAAAGTTTCCTTCAGATGGTTTCTTAAAGAGTCATTCTATCCCAATTTTAAACTGTCTGCAAATCAAATTTGGCCTAAACGAAAACCAATGATCCACACTGACAGAAGATATTTTGATATAAGGTATTTGAAAATTACCTTCACATGATCAATGTGGTTCGTTCTTCGTTGTTTCATTATATTCGTTGATTGTCGCGACTCAAGTCACTCTTCTTCTCTTCTCACATTTATGCACGGAAAAATGAGGAACTGATATGCTGTTTATGATGGTGCTCTGTATTTTTAAGTAAAGAACAATGTTTCACTGGAAGTTCTAAAATGTTCCCTGCTCCCTAATACAATGTCTTATGTTCCTTTGATCCCCGTTAGAAATACAAGATGATCACATGTTCCTAAGCATAGGTTCCAAATTTTTTTCTCGGCGTAAAAAGGTGGGTGTAAAATTCAATGACCTATTTCTTCTGTTTTGATAACTTGAAAGAAACTTTAGACACTTATCTATAATTCTACCGTTGGACTTTCCAGAA
>REGL01001340.1:32698-61199 GCA_004194395.1 Aurelia aurita complex sp. Pacific
TTTAAAGAAATTGATAATAATAATAATGAACTTCGTTGCAGAAAGCGTAACGCCCTGGCACACATGAGACCTGCAAGTTTGCGTAGCCGTTCTGATAGTGATCGTGAGCCTATCAGAAAACATAAGCACCACCACAAACATCGTAGACGTCGTAATGAAGTGGCAGAAACAGATGACTTCAGGCTGACGTCGAAGTCACCCATTGCTGAAGATGCACCTGAACCCCTTGAAGAGCCTAGCAGCGGAGGCGGAGATGATGGGATATCTTTCAAGGCTCATGTAGCAAATGATGACATTGAGCTGACAGAAGTTGACGCACTGGTAAGTGCAGAAGCATTGCCACCAATTCCTCTGAGCTCAGAACCAGTGAAAGACACCCGTGCAGATGAATTGAGGTATCAGGAAGAGAACCCAATGGAGGACATTGCGTTGCTGCATGGAACACCTGAAGAAACCCAACGAGAGACTGCTGCTGAGGCACACCCACGGGGGTCATTAAAGCGTCAGCATAGTGTTGGGTTGGATGGAACAACGGAGCTTTGAGAAACTAGGTGATTTTAAGCACAGTTTTAATTGATTGGAAATTGTGGTAGCATGCGTGCAGACTTTACCATTGTGGAGGAGCTAGAGGCGAAAAGGCCTCTAACTCCTCCACAATATCAAAGTCTGGACGCAGGCTACAATACTAGCAAATATAAGTAGAATAGTCTGGCAATGTGTAAGAGACGTAGTCACAGGTAAATATTATAATCGCAGGGCTATAGCCCATATTTATCCTAATCATACCCATTCATTAGATATAGCCTTTATTTGCTTAATAGTAATGAGTTGTTCGTCTCAAATCAAACTTACGAAACCACGACGGCAATACGAGGTATAATGTCTTGGTGACCATGTATTTGTGCCCAAACTTTCTCTTTATTTTTTATGATTTTATCGTATTAGGCCCAAAGGGAAATCACTTTAGCATAGGCGAAGAGGTGGACTTGCCCAAGTAGTCTTGCAAGACTACAAGACAACACTTCAAGACGACTTGGGCAAGTCCAGCGAAGAGAAGAGGTGTCTCCAGATACAAGCTTTTTAATTCAACGTATAACGAAGATTGAAAATTGCAAGTGCTTTCATGCCCACGGAATGAAGTAAATTGAATATTGAGGTTGTACCGGGTTAGTAAAAAAGAGTTGACACGGTTGGCGGGCTGTGAAATAAAAAGTATGCGACCGATGTTCAAAACAGAAATTTTGATCAATCAGTCAAAGACTAACTGAGATTTGAATATTTTGTTTGGTAAAGTTACTCATCTGTCAGACCCAGAAATTAGGAAAATGCTGGTAAGGGATTCGTATGAGAACGAGAATTCCCCGCCCGATCCTGGTCCGTGTTGTGCTTACCATTGTAATCTGAATTCTATTTCTGAAACAGGCAATTGTATTGTATTGAATTTCAATTTCAATGGCAAGTAAATCATGGACCAGAATCGAACGTGGAATTCTAATTATAGTTTCTGGGTCTCAAAGATGATTAATTTTACCAAACAAAATATTCGCATCTAAGTTAGCCTTTGACTGATAGATTAACATTATATAGGTCGTGTACATATTATTCCACAGCCCTCGAAACGTGTTAACCTTTTTTGTCTCATGCAGTACGATTGGAAGGCACAAATTCGTTAACAATATGAGAATCTATTGAGCCTAATATTCTGTGTGAGCCGGACATTCTGAAATCAGAAACATGGCTGCTCCCTTTTTTCGGTTGCCGTCGTGGTTTTGATTGAAAAAATTTAATAGGGAATATTTATTTTGATGTCTTTATTCATGCATTTGATTCAATTCGTTTTCACATTTATGCATTTATTATCGCAATTAATTTTTGTCGAATTCGTATTCATTCACAATTTTAGTAACTTAATTACTTGTATTTCAATTTTAGATTCTAATTAGCTGGCAGGAAGGTTTATCAGCCTTCTAGAAGCTTGTGATATTCTAGAAACAGACGTGTGTGAAAAACTTTTATACTTGAAGAAATAGTTGGATCTTTTCAGGCATACCGGGTGTCCCAGAAACACCTATACAGATTTTGTTGGGTCCAGCGATGAGAATTCAGCTTTAATCAGTGGCTAATCAATTTCAAAGTATTCCTCGATAGTTAACTTAAACATCGGTACCTCATTTGTCGATAATGATGCTTTGAGACTTCAGACTGTATTCTTGAAGGTTAAAATTTGCCTCTACGTGCAAACCAGGGCTTTGGCCTTTGGCCTGAACAGATTTCTGAAGCACATCAGAATTTATAACTAAATTTAAAGAAAAATGAACAAATACTTCTCGCAAACAGAATATAATGTGATCTGAGTTTTTTTTACATGTTGTCAAGGTATGGATATTATTGATTTATTCACTGTGGTTCAAGAATTTGCTTCGGCCAAAATGCCAAAGCTGTGGTTTGCACCCGGGGGGGGGGGGTACATGACTTGAGGATGGACGGGGGTCTGCCGCCCAGTTTTCAGAAAGCTACCCTCTTCTAATTACCGAAACTTGCTTTTGATACCCACTTTTATGATGAATTTTGGCGGAAAACTGCCCATTTTAACCATTTTTTCCGAGTTTCAGCGAAACCCCACCCATGTTTATGGAAAATCTGCTGAAAAAGGACCCTTGTTTAGAGAATTTTGGGCCCAAAAACCCACCCATATGGGCGGCACATACCCGTACCATAAATATGTTATGTACCCCCCCCCGGGGGTTTGCAAATTCGCTCAAAGCACCAATATCAACAAGCAAGGTATCTATTTTCAAGTGTAATATATGGTAATATCGAGGAACATTTTGACATGGATTAACCATTGATTAAAGCTAAATTCTCATCGCTGGGGACCCAAACAAATCTGTATACTTTTTCTGGGACACTCGGTGCACAGCCCGGTGTTTCATTCAGCTTACTCCAAACAAAATTGTGTCTCATGTTAATTTCAACTACGTAATAATTTTGAAGAATTGAAAACAGTGAAATGCTCGGTTTTATACCCTTATATTATAACATAGCATTTCAATGGCTGGTAGCTAACTCTGCACCTTAGCTCTGTATTTGTTTAGTCGTATTAATACTTTAATCATTCAAGAAATATGGTCAAATATTGCAGCATTATTGCATCAAAGAAAACTGGGAGACTATAATTTACTTATTGATACAAGACTCTAGTTATGATAACGAAATAACATTAATAAGATAATAATGTAAAACAAGTATAAAAGTGTCGATGTTATTATCATTATGATGCACCCAAGTCAATCGATAAGCTTAATGCAATTTTTACATCAGTTCTCTATTTGTGGCCTAGTGTTTCGTCGGACGCATGATGCATTGCATCGGCTCTTTTCTCACTGGTTTCAAAAATTTTTAACTGTGTTTTGCAAATTTCAGCGAAACACTACCCATGTTTATGGAAAATCTGCCGGAGAAGGACCCTTGTTTGGAGAATTTTGGACCCAAAACCCCACCCATATCTGCGGCATATACCCGTACCCCTGAATATGTTATGTACGCCCCCACTGAAAAATATGATTAAATTTCCCTTAACTTTTGAGGAGGAAATTTCATGGAAAAGAAAATTTCCCCTCAAAACACAAAAGGGAAAAGGAAATTTCCTTTTCCTACCTGGGAAACCATTGGAAACATAATTTTCCCTCCTGGTTTCCAAGGCTAAACTCGTTATGATGCAAATATCTTTGCAAACGAGGCAGATCCTCCATTGCGGACAAAAAACATGGCCGCTGCAATTGCAAAAGAAGAACCTTGAAAATCTGTTTGGAAAGCTGAAATCAAGATGCCTAGGTATGGGCAGCTTGTCATGGGACCTGCAGGAAGTGGAAAGGTATATCTTAGTGCAATTTATACTGAAGGATACAGTCAAATAATGAAATAAAGCATCTGAAGAAGAGGAAAATTAGACATGCTGCGCTGTTGTTGGCCTGAAACAAAACAACAGAAATGCACATGCAACTTTTCATAAAAATCATCAAAATGTGTGATGCTGAAAATTTTAACTAAACAAGATGAAAAGTTGTCCAAATAAATATATAGCTTGCAATTTTTGCACAAGATGATAAAATAAAAAAGACCCACGAAATGTGGCTGGATGCAGGTGTGCAGCCAGGGTATGGCACTTGCACACCGGAGATTTTCAATAGGCTATTCAAATTAGACAATAGAGAACAAAAGAAATTTCTCGTCGCACCAGAGATCTCGTCGAAAAGTGCCATACTCTGCAGACTGGGCTGGATGTGTGTGGACCAGGTTGGAAAACTTGCATTCACTCGCAACTATGAAATTGTGTCAAACTCGCTACTCGCAGCTATAATAAAAAGTTGTCGCAGGCGAGAACAAAAGACCTATTGTTAATTTGGCATCTCTCGCAGCTTTTTAAAGTCCATTCGCAGCTCGTACCTTCAAATTTGTTTCACTCGCTACTACGCGTAGGCCAAATCACGCATGTTTTCCAACCTGGTGTGTGGATATAACTGCAAAGCATAACAAGGTGTGATTGTTGCACCAAACACTGCAATAAATAGCAAAAACCTGATGAGGAAGTAACAGGATTCCAATGATGAATAGACATTATCAAAGATCATGTTCGTTGATAGTTATATCTATATATATGACATGACTGGTCATAGCAAATCACCAGATAAGATCTCAAAGCAGAAATAACACCAGTTCAGTTTACTAATTAGTAACCCAATTTGATTTCAAACCCTACAATCCTTTGACTGTATCCAAGTTGATTTTTATTTTTTCTGCAGTCCACATATTGCAAGACCATTGTTGAGCATTGCCAAAACATCGGGAGGTCAGTTTATGTGATAAACCTTGATCCTGCAGCAGAACAGTTCAGTTACCCTGTTCTTGGAGGTAAGGATTCAATCTTGTGCATGTTGTTTAGTATTTCTAATTGAAACATCACCTTTTACCATGTCTGAGTTATCTTTCATGATTCTATGTCTCTCTGTATGAATAAGAAACTAAGAAATTGAGCCAGGACTGAAAGTTTCCTAAAATTATCAGATTTTGAGTACTCAGAGTTTCTTGCAAGTTTCTTAAACATTCTATAATAGTCTTCACGTTTGGTACTGTGCTTATACCTTCGTAAACATTTCAAAAACCGAAATTTTTAAAGTATTTCCAAAGTTTAGACATTTCCCAAATACCTTATGAGGGATGTGATTGATATGATACAGGAAACAACTGAAAATAAAGTAAAAATATGTGAAGGATGTCCTTTTTATCAAGAATAGATTAACTACTGGGGTTTCTTAATTTTTGGCTAAGTTTCTAATAAAGTTTTTTTCATGTAAATATATGTGTTTTTAGTTCTTCTTGTGTGTATGGAGAGCCTAGATTTATTCTTGATTTTTGAATATCAAGAGTTCCTGGAATGATGTTGCAGGGAGCAAGGAAAGATATCAAAATTTTTAGTGATTTACATATCCTAATTCACCTTCTGTTCCATAGATGTAAGAGAGCTAGTTGAATTGGCAGATGTTATGGAAGCAGAAGATATGAAATTGGGTCCAAATGGTGGGCTTGTATTTTGTATGGAGTAAGTTTACTAGCAAATATAAAATGTAGTGTAAACAATTTTGAATTATTCAACGCGTACTGGGTGTAAGTTTAGGCACATCTAGTTATTGTGGGCTGTGATAAATTGTTTGCATTGATGGTTCCAAAAAATTTTATTTGCTGTATGCTTGAGATAGCCTAGTAAACAAAGCAAAGTATAGCCACTATGTATATGAGTTGAATAAAACACAGTGGTTATATTTTATTTCATTTACTTGTTTATCTTTGTGTAATTGCACCACACACAGCAAGAAGAATTTTTGGATCATGTACAGTATTATTGAGATGTTAACTTAAAATTAGGGCAGAGCTCCCTAAATCTACTGTGTAGGTAATCAGAAAATCAGCCAAGAAAGAAAAATTCTGAAAATGACCTTTTTGGCACAAAGGTGTTGACCACATACATGAGAATACCCTTACCGTAAAAGCTCTATTAAGCCCTGGGGTCTTATTTAATTTCGGACACTCCAAAGGGGGGCTAAAAACAGAGGGGGCTTATCAGAGAGGGGAGCTTATCCATAGAATCAAATGAAGTGACAAAAATCTATATGTGATAGCTTTTTAGTTCTTTTACACCNTAACTTAAAATTAGGGCAGAGCTCCCTAAATCTACTGTGTAGGTAATCAGAAAATCAGCCAAGAAAGAAAAATTCTGAAAATGACCTTTTTGGCACAAAGGTGTTGACCACATACATGAGAATACCCTTACCGTAAAAGCTCTATTAAGCCCTGGGGTCTTATTTAATTTCGGACACTCCAAAGGGGGGCTAAAAACAGAGGGGGCTTATCAGAGAGGGGAGCTTATCCATAGAATCAAATGAAGTGACAAAAATCTATATGTGATAGCTTTTTAGTTCTTTTACACCATATTTTGTGGATTTAACACACAATTTTATGAGTCAAATATCGGGTGAGCCAGAAAAAAGTTCCCACTTTCGAAAATTTGTAGCACCACATGTTCTTTGTGGATCTGAATGATTCAAATTCTAGTTAAAAGCCAAAAGATCAAAACATTTTTGTGATTTTTCTCGTCCTCTTACGAGCACTGCAAACATAGGTAAATTCAACTTTACAAAAATTTCCATGTGTTCAAAATGACTGAAAAAGGGCCTAAAACACTTGATCAAATCGTTAGGACTCTCATCACACTGAACAATCCACACGAGCATTTCACCTCTCTCATGAGTAATAGGACATAGATTCTCAAACAGATACAAAAGATTTTCAATCCAATGGGAATAAATGTACAGACAATATCTCTCACCCATGAGAAATTGCTTTTTCTTTTAGGTTTCGAGCGAGGAGTCCTTTATGATTTGATCAAGTATTTTAAGCCTTTTTCAGTAACTTTGCAACCACAAAGTTTTTCTACATTTGAATTTACCAATTTTTCCAATGCCTGTAACAAGGCGAGAAAAATCACAAAAATGTTTTGATCTTTTGGCTTTCAAGCAAATATTGATTCATTGCAATCCATCCAGTACTCTTGATGCTATGAATTTTCAAAAGGGGGAACTTTTTTCTGGCTCGCCCGTTACATGAATTGGACACAGTTTTATCCCAAACCTTATCAAACTTGACATACAAACTTGATTAGCTAAATAAGTAGAACATCTTTGGTAACAGCTGGCATTTGATATAAGTAGGGGGGCTTAATAGGGCCTTTCTGTATGTAATATTTATGTCTAAAATTTACATTGAATGTTTATCATTTTATTTGGTAGGTATCTTGTAGAAAATCTTGATTGGTTGGAAGAGAAACTTGGACAGTGTGAAGATGACTATGTGCTTTTTGATTGCCCAGGTAAATTATTTTGCTTCATTTAAAACAACGGCACTGGAACGAAGTATCATGATCATTGCTTGTCATGCTTTTCTCCAAATCCTTCAACGTTTTGCAACGTTTTGCCTGCAAAACCCTTTTAACCCCGTTTGAAATACCCATTGTCAGCTATGATCGTCTGTGCAGCGAATAAAAGGCAAGACAAAAGCAACCTAGGCCAAAACGACTTTCAGATGGTAGGAAAGACAACTCTGGTGCCACGAAGGATCTTAGTTTGCAATGGATCTTAGAACATTTAAGGCAAGTCAAAAAAGTACTTTTATTTGCCAGATGCCTCCACTAATTTCTATGAATCATACATTATTTGATAATGCAAAAATAACTTAGATATGGAAAAAGACCTGTCAGATATTCTAAAAAGAATCTGAATCGAACGACATTTTGATACATTTGCGAATGTGCACAAAGGTGATAGAAGGTCTAACGCCACTCAATCGAACCTTTGGTATAGAAATATATGAAGATATCGCTCGATTTAAGCTCTTTTTTAGCCTATTTAGCTCTTTAAAGTCGATCATAACATTCCAGAGTTACAGGCGAATTTCTTCAAATCTGTTTTTAATAGTGTTTTATATAATAAGAATGAAAGAATCGCTCGCAGTTTAGAAAAATGGTATGAACGATTTCATTCAAATAGATTTGTGCTATGAGTTTTATGATCGCTACAAAAAGTTTCCTGGCACGCAAGAGAAGTATTCTGTATAAAGAGAAAGCGTTCCAGCAACCTCAGGCGATATTTAAAGTGAAGAGTATCCAAAGAGTTGAATAATATCAGCTTCTTAACGATGTTAGACAGCTATTAACACATGGTCAATTGATCGAAACATTTTCTTGAATTCTCGAAAGAGAAGAAAAGCACTCTTATTCTGAAAATATTGAAGGTTTCAGAAAATTCCAACGGCAAAATCATAGCAAAATAGCTAAAGTTTCTTTAAAGCCATTCATTGCAAAAAAATAGGTCATTGAATTTTACACAAGTCTTTTGAAAGATTTGGAACCTATGTTGTTCAGTCTTTGTCACGTCTCTTCAAGGTCAAATTGAGCTTTACACCCATATACCAGTGATGCGTCGTCTTGTGGATACTTTACAAGCTTGGGATTTCAGCATTTGTGGCGTATTTTTGATCGACTCACAATTTATGGTCGATGCAGGGAAGTTCTTTTCTGGTGCGATGTCTGCTTTGTCGACGATGGTGCAACTTGAGATACCCCACACTAATGTCATGAGCAAAATGGATCTTTTAGATAAAAGAAGTCACAGCCAAATAGAAAGGTAGAATGTACCATAATATCTGTTCCATCACATTTAATCCATCTTTCTTAACACTACTGCCGGTAATCGTTCATTCCTCAGTTGAAGAAGATAGAGCTCTTAGCGTACGAGAAGACCCATTATCCAAAACAAGAAACAGTCCACGAAACAAAGAGCAGTTTGGTACAGTGGCTTCCAGATTTCTCGAAATTTAATTGATGATACCTGCGCTGAAATGCGTTTCTCACATGATTTGAACTGATTCGGCGGCCGTAACAATTGTTTGCTCTTTGTTTCGTAGGTCCTTACTTTTTTTCGAGACCGGGTCTACTCGTAGGCTATGGAAGTTTATGCCGTACCTACGCGTCCTCGTTTTTGTCATTGCAGGGACCGTGGATCCATGCTGAGTAGGGGTGGGGACAGGGGGGCTGAAGCTCTTGCACTTTTTGCAACGTATTTCATTTCTGAATTCAATTCATTGCGTTTGTTGGTTACTTAGGGCTGAAAATGCCTCTTGACCCTTTCACTTTTGAAAAACTCTGCGGTCCTGGTAGTAGTGTGTTGTGTAGCACATTTGTTCTTAAGAACACTTCACTGATACAACAGTTCTTGAGATCGTCAAATACCATGAGCTATTTTTAAACTAGTGTTCTCTGCATTTTGTATTTTTTGCTTCCCTTAAACTAAAAAAATTGTTAGGTGAGAGATCAATTAAAATTGTGTATACTCTATGGAACCTATGCGGTTAAATGGGTGGAAAATTCTTTATTGGGTGGGTTATTTCCTTATACTGGGTGGGTTATGATCTTAAACTGGGTGCGTTATTATTTTAAATGGGTGGGTTACTATCTTGAATGGGTGGATTATTATCCTAAATGCGGCGGATAACCTTATACTGGGTGGGTTATGATGTTAATCTGGGTGGGTTACTATCCTAGGATAATAATCCGCCCAGTATAACATCATAATACCCAGTATAAGGTTGTCGGCCGCATTTAGGATAGTAACACACCCATTTAAGATAATAACCCATCCGCTGGGTGGGTATTATCTTATACTGGGTGGGTCATGATCTTATACTGGGTATAGGATTATCCACCCATTTAGGCGCATAGGTTCCATAGCGTGGTATTGCTATATATGTTTTGGGGACCCTAGTTTGATTTCGTGTTTTTGTAGAGCTGAACTGATTGGTACATTTCCATCAGGTATTTGAACCCAGAAGTCGACCTGATTTTGGACGAGCTGGCCTCTTCCATGCATCCAAAGCATAGGAAATTAAATAAAGCCATCGGAACATTGGTGAGTGAAAAAACTTCTGTTTTTTTCAACCAATTTCTTCTGGAATCAGTGTTTCAAATTTACTTTTCCGTACCCAGTTGCTATTGTTTCTGTGACCCAGTTACGATTTTAATTATTCTATATACAACGGGTCCTTGTAGATAAAAGGTTACAGATCTGTCGGGCTCAAATTAACTTCTCAAAATAGATCGCCATTCTCGAACGAAAACAAGTAACAATTTTTTCATGAGTAATATCGGTTTATTGTAGATCTTACCAAGCATAGATTTTGAGACGGACCCTAAAATGCTTCTAAACATGGCTTTAATCGCAAACAACTAATAAATGCAACATTCTGCAAGGCAAGATTACTTTTGGAGCCATCATCCCAAATGACGAAAAAATTTTCTTCTGGTGGGTTAATCTAAAGTTCTAATCTTCAGGGATGGAATAGACATTCCAAGTGCTTTTAATGTTGTCCATATTCAGGAATGAATTTGAAGCAAAGTTAAGCTAAATTTATCAGCATAGGGCTCAACTCTTTCAAATCTTTAATAAAGTGCGTGTAAAATACTAGGACATTTTTGTTTTAATTGAATGGCTTGGAAGGAACTTATGGTACTTTGCTGTAAATCTGCCATGGAAATTTTTGATATCTTGATTTTTTCCTATTTAGCGACAATTTAATTATTTTGAAAAACTTCATGGAAAATCTTGAAAAAAGTTAAATTATCGTATTGCCTAAACCAACAGAGGAGAAATTATATAAGCTTCAAGAAAACCTTGGTTTATGAGGGTCTACAATATGATAGCAAGGAGAAATCTGTAGCATTTCTGGTTTAGGATTTGGAAAAGACATCATAGCCTCAAATTAATAAATGCTGCCATTTTGAAACTAATCAAGATATTAATGAATTTCCACGGCAGATTTACAGCAGAAAGCCCTTAGTTCCTTCCAATTCATTTAATTCAAAGAAAACTGTAATAGAATTTTACACCGACATTTTTGAAAAATTGAGCCCCACGTTAAATTTGTCCATGAGTTTTCTCTGGTAAATTTTTCTGAATGTTTTCCAAAATATATTGGTTTTTAGATGTTTATTTCTCAATATTTTTCTGTGATTTTTACAGATAGATGACTACGGGTTGGTAAGTTTTCAACCATTGGATATTACAGATGAAGAATCAATAACAATTTTGATGGCTTTAATTGACAATGCTATACAATATGGTGAACATGAAGAAGTCAAGGAAATGAAGGTATGGCTGCCAGATGAGTTCCAAATTCATTTCAATTTATTCACTTTCTTTTCCCCGGTATTCTTGTTTTCTCCTTGAGATTTCAGTCTTCATTTTGCTGATTTTTTATCATCTTTGTATCGCAATAACGTTAGTAAAAGACCAGAGATTGTCGTCCTTTCCTGTCAAATACAAAACCCTTCTCGTAAAATCTTCACCGAATTTGAAGAGATAAACGTTTCCTTCGAAAGATTCTAGAAATATCGCTCTAATGTGAAAAGCAACTCTTTATTTTCATATCCTAAGCCTTTCTCGTCCTCTAAATGTCAAGTAACTGGAGTTGAATTCGACTTTTCTTGCATTACTTCGCCAATTGCTACTGCATTTCAGCATCAGTGCATACCAGGTTTATTTAACTAAGTATCCTGAGTTTATCATAAGCAACAGGAGACATAATGATTGGAATCTGCAATTAATATACAATGGGAACTTATTAGAGCTCTTCTTCGTTGTTTTCTACTCTTGCAATCACTGTCTGAATCTTATTTTCCAAACCTATACAACTGAAACCGAACGGCGCCATCTTGAATAAATGTTCGAAATGAATTAAAATGAAATGGCGTAAAATACGTCAAAGAATTTTCTGTCTTGGTGATCGTGAATTTCTCTTGCAGGATGACGAAGACGAGTTAGATTTTGGTGACGGAGAGCTGAATTTCGATGACGGATGAAAGAACATGCTTTTTATCGTCACTCAGATAGAATCCATACAGCCCTTCCCCTTCGTAACAGCCCTGCAGTCTTTGCACGTTCTAACCGAGTGGATAGAATTAAAAAGGCGGAATGTCAGTTCAGGAAGAGACAAGAAGCTGCAGTAGGACAGTTTGCAAGAGACGAGAGATCGATTAAAGGCAGAGAATCAAACCGACTGTTTCTCAAGAGAAATGCAAGCAAATCAATGTTTTCCAAGAAGGTACAAACGCACAAACAAATGATATATTTGTGATATTTTAGGACTTCTTAGAATTGCATTAGTAACTCTAACCAGCTATTTTTCAAAGATGTTTTTTCTCAAGAAAGTAGTTCTAGATGCATCAATACATGGTCGTTTTTTCGAATTCCTGTGATTCGCGATGGATGCTTTCTTGCACGATGGATGTAAACGAGGAGTTCAGATGATAAAAGATTTAGAAATTCCTACTTGAAAATGCACGAAGAGAGATGTAAACACGAAAAAAAATTTCAAGTCCATTTCACTTTCCAGGTGATAAGAATCTTGAAAGCAGTTTCATACACGTTGGAACCGGGACGATTTTGCAATAAACAAAGAAGTGCCCTTTTTATTTTCAAGAAGTGCCCCTTTGCTAATGAAGAAGTGCCCTCAAAGTGTCGCCCCCCCCAAAATTTGAGATGCTTCCTACACGTCCCTGCGCAGTTTCTTAATCGTAGCACTGTTGATACAACTGAACAAAATAATGATATCTTGGTTACAAAAGCAAAATTTGCAGATTTTTCATACGACAAACGTATTTTTTCATTAGAAAGTTTCTCAAAATTGTCAGATTTTGAGTATTCATTTTCTTATCAGTTTCTTATGAGGTCCATAACAATCTTCATGGTCACTGCATGTTCATGCCCTTCTGAATATTGCAAAACGAAGTTTTTCGCAGCATTTCCAATGTTTAGACGTTACTGAAGTACCTTCCGAGCCGTTCTGAATACAGATTTCCTTGACTAAAATTTAACTAGATTAATTTTTACTCAGCACTTTAGTCGGACTGGAGTCTCTTAATTTTTTAGCAATCTGAGAGTCGAGTTTTTCTGTGAGCGGTTTGGTTTTGAGTTTTTTGAAAAAACGTTGGCAAATCTTGTATTGTATGTAAGGTATGGGACTGTGTTATATTAACTCGGAAGGAACTTTCGAGTAATGTATAAACATTGAAAATGCTGAAAGAAACTTCGTTTTGAAATGCTCACGAGGGCACAGAAAGTAAACATGAAGGTCGTTGGTATCTTTTTCAAAATTTGACAAACATTGAATGGCAAAGTTCATTATTTGTTCAGTGACGCACAGTGGGCAATGGCAAATACCCCCATTTCAAAAAAATTGGCAAGAATTATCATTGAAAACTCTAATGAAAATGTCTGGGCATTATTGGGCATACTCTTACATATTCTTCTACTCTTAAAATTGAACTTTACCCCCTCGCTGTTTAGTGTTTTTGTCTCACTACAGTGCACTGGTGACCCAAAATTTAATCAAGCGAGATAGCGAGATATGGTTTCGTGACCGGAAGAAATCACATCTTAGGTGTATCACACTTATTTCTCTCTTGAGGACTTTACGAGATCAAAGCTTTGCGTCAGGAAGCTTCTTCGCGAGCAATAAAAATATTTCGCGCCCTGCCACAAAGAACGCAAACAATGCGCAAAATGTAAAGTAAATTGCATGATGGGATATGAAGCAAGGACCATGCCTGTTTACAAAATACAATCGCTCCGTGTGGATTCCGTCCATTGATTTAATCATAGATTTAATACACCACTACAACCTATCTCACTTCAACAACCATTTTCATCGCCTCCTGAGGATTCACTGCTTCCTGACAACACACACGCAACCATCAAAGATTGAGGAAGCATCGTGGCAAGCAGTGATTGCATGAGGTGAGTACTTCACGGGTTTTAAGCCCGAGAAAGTTGCGTAGGTGTGGGCCTAAGTACAGCCACAACAAGGCACCAGCCAACCACAAGGGGAGAGACGTCTGGCTTAAGTGTCATNAATACAATCGCTCCGTGTGGATTCCGTCCATTGATTTAATCATAGATTTAATACACCACTACAACCTATCTCACTTCAACAACCATTTTCATCGCCTCCTGAGGATTCACTGCTTCCTGACAACACACACGCAACCATCAAAGATTGAGGAAGCATCGTGGCAAGCAGTGATTGCATGAGGTGAGTACTTCACGGGTTTTAAGCCCGAGAAAGTTGCGTAGGTGTGGGCCTAAGTACAGCCACAACAAGGCACCAGCCAACCACCAAGGGAGAGACGTCTGGCTTAAGTGTCATGGGGCTTGGAGAAGCAAATTACAAATTGTTCATTCATAAAAAATTCACCAACCCAAGGCCAAGACAAGATTTATGGCTTTACACAGCCAATATTTTAAGGGGGATAAAGGAGAAATTGATTTCAACTTAACAGTTTTACTGCTATGTTGGTGGGACTTCTAGGGGGCCATTTTACCCCCCCTCTACTTGTGTAATACCAGCAAAGCCAACCAGTAAAGGGTCCAACCCATTTTTGCTGTCGTCCGCCGGCTAACAATCAAACCAACTAATTCTACGATAAAAATCCTATCAACCCCTCATGATCTGTGATTCTTTCGATAGATTATTCGCCAGATATTTTCAGCCTAACAAACAATTTTCTAAATGGCCTCTAGCCTTGATCACACCAAGGCTGTGTCACATCAAGTATGACATTTAATTAGTTGATCATACCGACCGATTGATTTGGCAGGCTAGGCTAACAACACCTGTTTGCTCTCCACCCGTAGCTTGTTTAGATCACAGCATCTAGAAATCATATTCACTTGCTAGCAGCTTGGATTTATGTTCTTGTGCATGTAGGAGTATTTTCAGGCCAAAAGCTTCATTTTGCATGCTTTTAGGCCTCCTCTCTTGTGAGGCATGTCATTACTGACCTGGCTGGGTTTTGCACCTGTCTCACAAGGAAGAGCATGCTTTCAGCTAATCATATTACAACTTATTAGACAGGCTTAAGAATTTTTTTCTGTTCTGATTTTAACGGATGCCCAAGAGATTGCAAAATCTCCCCCCTCTTGGGAATCAACATAGCCACTATGAATAGGGTAAAGAAAATTCCTGCTCGCCCATTGGCCATTGTTTCTTTAGCTGCATACACAATGAAACGGTTGTGTCAAAATTGATTCCCTTTACAGTTGGATTACTGCTCCAGGCTCCATTCTTTGTTTCTTGCACATAGAAGTGCACAGATAAAACAATAGAAGAACAAAAGGTCCTATTGTCTTCCTGAGGATTGTGCAGAGAATTTATTCTCTGCAAATTGGCCAAATATTTAGGAATAAAAACGCTCTGCTATTGTAAAGGCTTTGCATGCATTCTTTGCTGTCTGCAAACCAAACAACTAGAGGTGGCACGTGCCAGGTATGGGAGGTATGTCCTTTGGAAAGGACCCTTAAAAATTGGAGCAAAGGAAATATCAAGTTTTGGACTCTATGGCTTTCTCTACGCTAAAGACCCATTGTCAAAAACGATCCTTTGTGTGCTGAATGAAAAGCAAGGCAAGGAGAATTTTGGCCACAGTGACTTTCAGATAATACAAATTGTGGCTCTTTAAAAGAATTCAGTTACAGTAAGAAAGATTTACCATTTCTTTCAGGTATTCAAAATGTTTGATGAAGATGAGATAATAGACATCAATAGTGCATCACAAGAGGAATGGGAACTACTCCCAGGTATTGGAAGGAATAAAGCACAAACAGTTATAGAATATCGTACGAGCATTGGAGGGAAATTCTCTGCTATTGAAGACCTAAAAAATGCACCAGGGATTTCAAATGCTTTATTTGAAACTCTAACTCCAAGGCTAAGATGTCGAATTACCTCTACAAGAAGAAATACCACACCAGAATTTTCACTTTGCACAAGAATGTCTCTGAGGTCAACGCCAAGCCCTTTAACGCAGCCACCAATCCTAGTGAAATCAAAACGAAAATCCACCACAAGACTGAGCAGAACTGATCTATCTTTTCCTGATAAAAGACCAAGATTAAGCAGTACAAGTGAGGCAAAGAATGAAAATTCATTTAAATTAGGCAGTGTGAATCGCCTGAAGTTTACTCTGCCCTCATGTGCAAGCCCTTCAGAGTCTGTCAGAAGACGATTGCCATCGTCGAAAGCGTCAGGCCCTCCCGCTGCATTGAATAATTGGTTAGAAGATTTTCAGAGTTGGAATAATGAAGAAAGGACTACAGCTCTTAATTCTTTGGTTGAGCTGTGTGATATGTCATTAGTTAGACATCTTATGGCCAAAATTGAACCACTGTTTCAAAGGGATTTTATATCATTGCTGCCAAAAGAGCTTGCGTTATATGTGCTCTCGTTCTTAGAGCCAAGAGATCTTTGCAGAGCAGCACAGACTTGTAGATATTGGAGGATCCTTGCTGAAGATAATCTGTAAGTATTGTGTTTACTTTTTATTCTGACTGATGGCTGTAAGCTCTTTTCAATGAAGTATGCCTTACTTCAGAGTAATGACAAGGTGCATGGCCATTCTGTGTCGAGGAAAGCACAACCCTTGGTCTTCTGCGTGTCACATGGAAGCCAGTCTTATTGTCCATCTTCTGATTTTGGTGATTTATTCTATTTTTGCATGAAATTATCAATTAACCCATTCAGCCCCAGCTGTGGTTATCTCTGCATTAATCCTCAGCCTCATTCTGAATATAAAAGCTCTTTTCCCCAGAAGGAAAACCAAAAAATTGTAGAAGAAGAGGTACTAATAAAAAACATTCATNCGCATAATTTGTACCGCAAAAGGACACCCTGTTGAGCGGCACATCCCGTCAGGTCAAGTATGGGAGTGCCCCCCCCGGGCATAAAGGCTTTGAATGCATTCTTTGCTGTCTGCAAATCAAACAACTAGAGGTGGCACATGCCAGGTATGGGAGGTATGTCCTTTGAAAAGGACCCTTTAAAATTGGAGATTTAAGGAAATATCAACTTTAGGACTCTACGGCTTTCTCTACGCTAAAGACCCATTGTCAAACATGATCCGTTATGCACCAAATGAAGAGCAAGGCAAGGAGAATTAAAACCAGAAATGACTTTCAGATAATAAAAATTGTGGCTCTTAAAAGAATTCAGTTACAATATAAGAAAGATTTACTGTTTCTTTCAGGTATTCAAAATGTTTGATGAAGATGAGATAATAGACATCAATAGTGCATCACAAGAGGAATGGGAACTACTCCCTGGTATTGGAAGAAATAAAGCACAGACAGTTATAGAATATCGTACGAGCATTGGAGGGAAATTCTCTGCTATTGAAGACCTAAAAAACGCACCAGGGATTTCAAATGCTTTATTTGAAACTCTAACTCCAAGGCTAAGATGTCGAATTACCTCTACAAGAAGAAATACCACACCAGAATTTTCACTTTGCACAAGAATGTCTCTAAGGTCAACGCCAAGCCCTTTAACGCAGCCACCAATCCAAGTGAAATCAAAACGAAAATCCACCACAAGACTGAGCAGAACTGAATTATCTTTTCCTGATAAAAGACCAAGATTAAGCAGTACAAGTGAGGCAAAGAATGAAAATTCATTTAAATTAGGCAGTGTGAATCGCCTGAAGTTTACTCTGCCCTCATGTGCAAGCCCTTCAGAGTCTGTCAGAAGGCGATTGCCATCATCAAAAGCGTCAGGACCTCCCGCTGCATTGAATAATTGGTTAGAAGATTTTCAGAGTTGGAATAACGAAGAAAGGACTACAGCTCTTAATTCTTTAGTTGAGCTGTGTGATATGTCATTAGTTAGACATCTTATGGCCAAAATTGAACCACTGTTTCAAAGGGATTTTATATCGTTGCTGCCAAAAGAGCTTGCGTTATATGTTCTCTCATTCTTAGAGCCAAGAGATCTTTGCAGAGCAGCACAGACTTGTAGATATTGGAGGATCCTAGCAGAAGATAATCTGTAAGTATCTTGTTTACTTTTTATTCTGATTGATGGCTGTAATCTCTTTTCAATGAAGTATGCCTTGCTTCAGAGTAATGGTGCATGGCCATTCTGTGTCAAGGAAAGCACAGCCCTTGGTCTTCTGCGTGTCACAGGGAAGCCAGTCTTATTGTTCATCTTCTAATTTTGGGGATTCATTCTATTTTTGCATGAAATTATCAATTAACCTGAAGATTGACTACACCTGTTATTTTCTGTGACCTCTCTGTCATGCTACGCAGTGAATTTCTCCTGCCAAGGGGGAAAGTAACAAGAATTTTTTCTCCCTTGCTTTGCACGCTCCTTCACAGTTTCTTTTGCCTTTGCTTCTTTGTAGTGGGAGATTACTGTGTAGCACAACAGAAATAACGGAAAATAGATGGTTAAAGAGCCATTGCCACCCAGCGTCCTTTGCAAGCATGCTGCGTTTTTCAGATTGTCTGAAAAAACATAGGTTCCAAATCTTGAAATCAGTGTGAAAAGGTGGGTGTAAAATTATATGATGTATTTCTGCTGTCTTAATGACTTGAAAGAAACTTTAGATGCTTATCTATAATTCTACCATTGGACTTTCCAGAAACTTTGAATATTTTTCGAAATTACAGCGTATCTTGCATTTAAACTCATTTGGGGATGTGACATCATCAAATTTCTAAATCAAAAACCAGATGAGTGACAGACTTTAGCTTGATACCATATTGTAGGCATTCATAAACTATGGTGTTCTTCGAATGTACGTTACGTTATGTCAAACAGTTTAGAAATTATGATGGTTTTTAAGTTTTGTTGAAAATTTTTCTTGAATTCTTCAAAAAGAAGAATAACACTCGAATTCTGAAATATTGAAGATTTTCGAAAAGTCCAACAGTAGAATTATAGAGAAAAAGCTGAAGTTTCTTTGAAGTCATTCAGGTCAAAGAAATAGGTCACTCAATTTTACACCAGCCTTTTTAAAGATTTGGAACCTATGCTGTCTGAAGATCAAATTGGTCCAAGTTGAAATATGGCTGTACACTTTAGCATTGGTTTTGGTTTATTTTTCTATCTTTTTAAAATGTCATTCAGGTACATCATGCTAATTTTTTATTTAAAATTTTTGAATAAATGATTGTTAGAAATGATTTTTAAACATTGTCTTATGTCTTATAGTTGTACATAATCAAACTTACATCAATGATCTCTTTGAACCAAGAAACAGTAACTACCCACTCCATCCATCTGTTCCCACTCCATCCACTTGAGACTTGGGTCTCAGGTCCCCTTACGTGTAGGAAATGTAATTCATGCTTGTTTACTGCGTTTTATCTTGTTTGTTCCTTGGTATAAATTGCCATGTTTATTTATTAGATTTGCTGAAGATGAACCAAGCCTGGTTCGAAACGTTCTAAAAACATGTTTACGTCAAATTAATTAATTAATTTCTTTTTAACCGATTATGTCTACTATATACCGTCTAAGTCTCCTGGAATTGTCAACTGTTAGCATCCTGTATGAAAATACAAGGCCATGTAATAGCCATGTACAAGCCTAGTAGTTATGGCCTTGTAACCTTGTTATAGCCTGGAATAGCCNTGATGGCTGTAAGCTCTTTTCAATGAAGTATGCCTTACTTCAGAGTAATGACAAGGTGCATGGCCATTCTGTGTTGAGGAAAGCACAACCCTTGGTCTTCTGCGTGTCACATGGAAGCCAGTCTTATTGTCCATCTTCTGATTTTGGTGATTTATTCTATTTTTGCATGAAATTATCAATTAACCCAAGATTGACTACTCCTGTTATTTTCTGTGACCTCTCTGTCATGCTACACAGTGAATTTCTCCTGCCAAGGAGGAAAGTAAAAAGAGTTTTTTCTCCCTTGCTTTGCACTCTCCTTCACAGTTTCTTTTGCCTTTGCTTCTTTGCAGTGGGAGTTTACTGTGTAGCACAACAGAAATAACGGAAAATAGGTAGTTAAAGGGACATTGCCACCCAGTGTCCTTTGCAAGCATGCTGCATTTTTCAGATTGTCTGAAGAAGCCTAGGTTCCAAATCTTTAAATCGGTGTGAAGGGTGTAAAACTATATGATGTATTTCTGCTGTCTGAATGACTTGAAAGAAATTTTAGATGCTTATCTATAATTCTACCATTGGACTTTCCAGAAACTTTGAATATTTTTCGAAATTACAGCGTATCTTGCATTTAAATTCATTTGGGGATGTGACGTCATCAAATTTCTAAATTATAAACCAGATGATTGACAGACTTTTGCTTGATACCATATTGTAGGCATTCATAAACTATGGTGTTCTTCGAATGTACGTTACGTTATGTCAAACAGTTTAGAAATTATGATGGTTTTAAGTTTTTTTGAAAATTTTTCTTGAATTCTTCAAAAAGAAGAATAACACTCGAATTCTGAAATATTGAAGATTTCCAAAAAGTCCAACAGTAGAATTATAGAGAAAAAGCTGAAGTTTCTTTGAAGTCATTTAGGTCAAAGAAATAGGTCACTAAATTTTACACCAGCCTTTTTAAAGATTTGGAACCTATGCTGTCTGAAGATCAAATTTGGTCCAAGCGGAAATATGGCTGTACACTTTAGCATTGGTTTTGGTTTATTTTTCTATCTTTTTAAAATGTCATTCAGGTACATCATGCTAATTTCTTATTAAAAATTTTTGAATAAATGATTGTTAGAAATGATTTTTAAACATTGTCTTATGTCTTATAGTTGTACATAATCAAACTTACATCAATGATCTCTTTGAACCAAGAAACAGTAACTACCCACTCCATCCATCTGTTCCCACTCCATCCACTTGAGACTTGGGTCTCAGGTCCCCTTACGTGTAGGAAATGTAACTCATGCTTGTTTACTGCGTTTTATCTTGTTTGTTCCTTGGTATAAATTGCCATGTTTATTTAATAGATTTGCTGAAGATGAACCAAGCCTGGTTCGAGACATTCTAAAGACATGTTTACGCCAAATTAATTAATTTATTTCTTTTTAACCGATTATGTCTACTATATACCGTCTAAGTCTCCTGGAATTGTCAACTGTTAACATGGAATGAAAGTCAATAAAATGAAATGTAAAATGATTGTCGTTGCTTGTCTCATTCTCCGCTTTAAACAGTAACTAATATACACATATCTGACTTCTTTATTGTAGACTGTGGAGAGAAAAATGCAAAGAACATGATGTAGACACTAATGACTCACAAAATCAGCATTCAAGGTTAAAGATATTTTTAACCCCTATAACCCCCAAAACCGAAGTCAAAGATTCAGATGATGGAACCCCTTTCAAGAAGATGTTTTTGAAGCAAGTCAGAGTAGAAATGAACTGGAGAAATCACCCAGTAAGAACTCCAAAACATTTGAAAGGTCATGATGACCATGTGATTACTTGTTTGCAATTCGATGGGAACAGAATTGTGAGTGGCTCAGATGACAACACTCTCAAGGTTTGGTCTGCAATCACTGGAAATATCATTCGAACGTTAGTTGGGCATACAGGTAAGCATTCTCAGATTTGATGCTTTCAGGACTTAATGTGTGGAATGATGACTTGTGGAACTATTCAAACTTATCAGTGATTTTGTAACTGAGACATTTTACTGATGATAACATTGTCAAAGTTTGGTCTGCAATCACTGGAAATATCATTCAAACCTTTAGGACATACAGGTAAGCGTTTTCAGCTGTCACAGAAGCATGATTTTGGCTTGAAGGAGCTTGGATCAGGGACCGCGCAGCAGTTTCAAAGCGAGCAAAAATGGGGGTCCGGGGGCTTGCCCCCGGAAATTTTTTGAGACCATGCCCTTTAAAACGTCAGAAAACACCCTTTTAAATAAAAGATTTGCCTCTTAATACATCCATATTTATACTGTATACAGTTTGGTTCAAAAAATATTTCAATTGCCATGAAAAGAGACATATCGTTACAACCAACAAAATTAACAGCAAAGCAATTTTTGAAGATCTGTCAGACCAAACGTGCCAAAGTTGGATGCCTATTCTAATTTTTAACAAAATCTTTAGCAATTTCTAAGAGGGACATCGTGTTTGCTCGTTGTTTATGAAAGTTCAATATCGCTAGATTGTTGAAATTTGCTTGCTTCATATTTGAATGAAGTCAGGTTTTGCGACATCTAGCCATTGAGAAGGTCTCTCAGCAAATGCAGCAGTTGCGTGTATGAAAATATTGAAATCCCATATTTGTGAAAGTTTTTAGACCTATCTTTTAAAAAAGTGTGGGGGCTTTAGCCCCCCCCCCCCCTAGCCCAATGGCTGTGCGGTCCCTGGCTTGAATTGATTACGTGAACACAATTTTAGCCAGTTTGCACAGAGTTGGATCAGGCTTGACAATAATCCTCATACCAGAATTCAAACATTCTGTAATTCAAGTTTGATTGAATTTATCTTCAATATGACATGATCAAGCTTTGAAAAAGACACAACAGCACAAATTTATTCAGAATCATCTGCTTGAACTAGAAACGAGCTTGTTTTCAGTATGATAACAATCTGTCTTTAGGTTCTTATAGATCTCAAAGGGGTTGGGTTGAAATCTGTTTACATGTCATGTTCCTTGAGTCAGTTGTGAAGATGCATGCTGTCAGTTAATGCAAGTGGTGCAAAATCCTTACTTGAATCAAGCTCTCAAACATACTCAAATCATACTTGAATTAAGTTAGTATCAAGCTTTGGAGCATGGTGCAAACATACTTGCTATTTATCTAAAGGTTAAGGCTTGATTTGTGGAAAGATTATAACTCATGGAATCATTCAAATTTGTTAATGATTTTGTTGCTAAAACATTTTACTGTCCTCTTTCCTTATTTTATTTCTCAATTAGCTCGACAAGAATTTGCTTAGGCCAAAATGTGAGCTTTCAAGGTTGATATTTCTGCTCTCAAAGTACCAACACAGACGTGGTATCTATGTTCAAGTTAACTATCGAAGAGCATTTTGAAAGAGATTAGCCATTGATTGAAGCTAAATTCACATTGCTGGATCAAGCCAAATCTGTATCCTTTTTTGGGACACCCGGTATATTGCAGAGCAAGAGCCGAGAAAATGCACCATTTCTTCAGCACTCACAAAGAAAACCGGACTAGACTTGCAATTTTGACGTTTTTAGGTGGCGTGTGGTCATCACAGCTTAAAGACAGTGTTGTTGTCAGTGGTTCAACAGACAGAACTCTTCGAGTTTGGGATACAGAAAGTGGAGAATGCACACACGTCTTGTATGGGCATACTTCAACAGTCAGATGTCTGGCGCTGCATGGAGATAAAGTAGTCAGTGGGTCAAGAGATGGTACGCTACGAGTTTGGGATATTATTTTGGGAGAGTGTCTTCATGTCTTGGTTGGACATGCAGCTGCTGTTAGATGGTGAGTCTGTATAGATTGATTGATTGATTGATTGATTGATTGATTGATTGATTGATAGATTGATTAATTACTTGATTAATTAATTACTGAGACTGCTTACACGAGTCTCAGTTTTCTGCACTGAATTGGATGATGTTTATGGCTTCAAAATGAGACTCATGACAGTGCAGCTTTTCAAAACGGGGACTAATTTAGGCCATGTCCGCCGCTTTCACGGCGGGACCAATCAGATTGCTACATTCTTAATAAGCTCAGACCACGTGCCTATTCCTAGCGTTTGATTGGTTGATTAAATCAAAGTTCGATTTTTCGAAGCGAATTGACATTTGAAGCGACGTTCGAACAATGGAAGACGTTCTAGTTTTCTTCAGATTTTCCAAAGATGTTTGTCCCTGTTTAGAATCTGTTTGGTTGTGAGTCCTTGTATGAGTGAAAATATAAACATCCAGTTTCAACAAAATATAGGTCATTTGACAACAGAAAGGCTGATTTAGGTATTACAATTTATCTTATTAAAATCGGTCATTCCGTTTCAAAATTATGAACTATATTTTACGTAAAAGACGATGCTGCAAGTACTTAGGGATCGTCCGAATCCTCCAAATTGATCGATTGTTTTTTAGCATAATGCTACCAACAGTAAACAATTGAAGTATTTGGATAGTGTATTTTTGAAAATCAGTTATTTAGCAAGCAAATTTTGCTATTCAGCGAAGAACACTCGAACAGCACCTAATAATATCCGATTTTTCTGGATGTTTTATGGAAATATTCGGAACTTCATAGTTTCAGAGGAAAGTTGGCAAGATATTTTCACAACTTGCAGCTACTTAAGAGCTGTCATTGTGCCGAAAGTTAGCCGATCAATTTCGGCCGATTCATTAGACAAGCCTACTAGGAATGTCGGTCAGTTTTCGTCCATCCTTATTACAATGTAAAATAGCATCATCTATCTTTGATTTCGTCACAGTCGTATGCTTTTTTATATTTTTGCACGCAAGGGATAACGTATTTGATATTTCTTGCGGAAACCCTGTGCACTGTCGCTGCGGAGCAGGTTTTATGGCTCCCAGAATACTTTGCGTGAAAAAGCATGTGCTAGATTCGTTGAAGTACTGTGGAAGAAGTCGAAGAGAAATGTGAGGTAGATTTTGATTCAGAACACGCGAATACTCAGGCCATTTGTTTGTGTGTACTTCCGCAGTATTAGAAGAACCTTCCACAAAAATTTCTTCTTTCTCTCGAGAGGATAAGTTTTTCGCCCTATTGGGTGATAATTGCCACTTGTTTGCCGCTGAAAGTTGACAAAATTTGTCGCTTTATCCTTTTCATATGCTACATCCAAGCAAGTTCTAATTGAGATCAGTTTGAAAAACTTTCAGAGAAATAGATTTTCTCATTTGATTTAACCTTAAAGCTATGAGGCAATCCTTCGTTCGTTCCTACATTTCAACAAGCGCCAACATTTGTTTAGACTCGCTATGCATTTTTACTACGATTTTGTCCTCGTTAAGACACGCTATTGTACCTCTAGTTTTCAAAATGCTTTACAATCCACAGCGTTCAATTTGATGGTGAAAGAGTAGTAAGTGGCGCATACGATTACTTGGTGAAAGTTTGGGATCCGGCCTCGGAATCATGTCTCCATACTCTGTCCGGTCATTCAAACAGAGTATACTCCTTACAATTTGATGGCCTACACATAGTAAGCGGATCTCTAGACACCTCAATCCGAGTTTGGGATGCAGAAACCGGACAGTTAAAACACACTTTACTCGGACATCAGTCATTAACTAGCGGCATGGTCTTGAAGAACAATATTTTGGTATCCGGAAATGCAGACTCAACGGTGAAAATATGGGACATCGTAACCGGACAGTGCCTTCATACCCTTGCAGGGCCTAACAAACATCAAAGTGCAGTGACGTCACTACAGTTTAACAATAAATTCGTGATAACCAGTTCTGATGATGGCTCTGTCAAATTATGGGACCTGAAAACGGGGGAGTTTGTTCGGGATCTCGTGAAATTGGACAGTGGGGGCAGCGGGGGTGTTGTCTGGAGGGTAAAATGTAACGATAAGAAATTAGTCTGTGCTGTTGGTAGTCGGAATGGCACAGAAGAGACGAAATTGTTTGTTTTAGATTTTGATGTATATGAGTAAGAAAATGAAAATCGTTTTGTTCATGAAATTGAATTTAATTCCGCAACTTTTTCAGAATTTTAAGATGTTGTTTGCAAAGCAAGGACATGGGATCATGCCTGTGGTTCTTCGATCCACTTTGTTCCAACAAAAAGCTACCCGAACAGAATGGATCAATTTTTAGCGAGAAAATTAGCTGGAGTTGTCTTTTGGTATGGGG
The DNA here is from genome assembly GCA_004194395.1 of Aurelia aurita complex sp. Pacific. NCBI lineage: Eukaryota > Metazoa > Cnidaria > Scyphozoa > Semaeostomeae > Ulmaridae > Aurelia > Aurelia aurita complex sp. Pacific. The sequence goes on from REGL01001340.1 coordinate 58,444, forward strand.
GCGATACCAGCTTTTGGGAATACCATTATCTGACTTGCTTTGGGAATAACATAATTTGACTTATTTCCTTGCATGATTTTATTTTGGTTCGTAGCTAAGCTATACACATCATGTTATGTTTGCAGTTCGTTGTATATGTAGATTCCAGTTTTCGATTTTCCCTTTCGCCGAGTCGCCCTGTTTAGTTGCAATAGACCATTACGCTAAAGATGGCGGCAATGAACTTTTTACCAAGATGCATTGCGTTCTAATTACAAATCTTTAACGCTACCTCACTCCATAAGAACCCTCAAGTTTTTTTATATCAAGTACTAAGAAAAACTACAATGCCAGAATCTGAGCCAATCATAGTGGGAAAAGACACATGGTCATCTAGTCACCACTATAAATGACTCTTGCAATGAATATAAACAATAATATAATTTAACTAGCAAAGTAACACAACACTCTTAAGTTACGCTCATGTCATTGATTTGAATTGTTGTTGTTGTTGTTGAATCTGTTGACCGGAAGCGCCATCATCAAGTTAAAGAGCACAGGGAAACGAGAGACTCCGGGTAATAAGTCTATCGTTAACGATTCTATCGGAATTCGATTAAAGAACGCAGTGTATCTTGGTAAAAAGTTCCTTGCTGCCATCTTTAGGGTAATCGTCTATTCCAGCCAAATGTTCATGCCATATTTCAAGCATTAGGTGCCTCCGATGCTTGGTAAACCGTAAATTTCTTACTTAAAAGAATAGAAAAATTTACACAGAATTTCAGAATGTTTTAAGAAATTGTGCCCCGCCTGTACGGCCGTTGTGGAGCAACTGTAACTTCTATGTATACCCGGCTTTAATATAGTTGCATAGTACAGGATTGGACTCAGAATTTGAGACCTTGTTTGAATGGACTTGTCAAATTCTTGCTTATTTATGACACAAGAAAGTTAAAATAAATGGTTGCTTCAAAAACAGCACTTACACGTTTTTTTTTATAAGAAACTGGTTTATAAGAAACTAGTACTACGATGACCATAACTTTAAGAAACTCTAGTACTACGCTCAACAGTTAAGAAACTCTAAAACTTCATTTCTGTATGTCTCTCTTATTCTATGTCTCTCTAACAAAGGTACATTCGTCTTTTCTTGACTTTTAACTGCAAAATTGGTAAATGTTTGCCTTCATGTGCATGGCTTCTTCTTGATGACAATGTCATGCAAAATGGAAGCCCTTTCTCGAGAAGAAGGCTCAACTTCGAACAATACCGTAATTTTAGGCCCGAAAAATAAGAAACTAGTTAAGAAACTTTTACTACTAAAACACGGAAATTTTCATGCGAAATTAAGAAACTTTTAGTACTAAGTGCTGATCCAAGTTTCTTATATAAAAAAAACGTGTATTTTGTTCTTCAACTATTTCGAAATTAAGCAAATGTCGCAAGAAGAGGTTGCTTCAAAACAGGGTATTATTTGTTTTCCAACAATGTCAGAAAACTCTGTCAAAGGATAGTTTAAAAAGTGTAGTATTTTGGTGTTCGTAGGTTTTAGGTTCAGCATTGTTTCCGTTATCCCAGTTCAAGCACCATACCTTATAAAATCAAATGCGCGTGCGAGGGTAAAATTGAAAACCTTTATATGAATCCTTTTTCGTTGTTTTAACTTATTATTTGCATTGCTGTACCTAATTTCAAATGCGGCATGAGGTTTGAATGAAAGCCCCACCAGTAAGCCTTTTGCTTCGATAGTTTAGTTTTATTTCATGCAAATTTGCTTTCCTTGAGATACCATGTTGCTTTCCTTGTGGGATGAGTGGCCAAGTAGCCTGCGTGTTTGAGTGTGCACGCAGGCTAGTGGCCAAGCGGCTTATACCGTTTCCGTGGGTAACTGAAGTTAAGCTCGTTCTTGTGAGGTCAAAATCTGGATGGTTGAGCTTTCGGATGCCTGACCAAGCAACTCACTTCGCCGTCCTTCGAAAAAACTAGGGGTTCCATGCCTGGATGTGGCATAATATAGCAGAAAGTGCATTAAATGACGGCTCTGTCTAGTAGGCCTAAATTAGCTTAAAATAGCTAGAAATCCTTCCAGTCTACTTAAAGAAAAACCGTGAGTTGGCCTTTACAACTACACAACTTTGGAATCCTTTTTCTTTCGCTTCGTACTTCAGATTAGGGCCTGAGCAGTAAAAATCGTTTGTCTTGAATGTTAGGTTTCTATCGGCTGTCCAAAAAAAAATACTCCCGTTTGAAAAATCACCAAAATTTGATTTCACAGCCGATCTTCGACTTTCTTTTTTTTTTCAAGTATATCAGGGACCAAATTATTTTCCAATGTATAGCTGATCTTGTAACTGACTTAAAGATTAGCAAATATAGCTCTTTTTAGGGCTACCTGGTTTTGAATCATACTGCAAAAAAGCACTGATGATTGCTAGATCAATTTCTTTGTGCATGTAAAGCATTTAGTTTGGTCATAAATGACAGAAATAAATGCGCACTATCACTGCAGACCTCAATGATGATTAAAAGTCTGAAATTTTTGACTCAGGCAAGATTGGTTATTTTGCTTAAAAACTATAGCTCAAAATAAGGTTTTTCAACGTGTAATGTTTCTACCTTACTGTATCAAAGGCAAACATTTTATCATCTATGAATATTTGTGGGTGTTTGACAAAACAGCTCAAAAAGACAATTTTATCAAAGGTTTGATAATCAATTTTTGGTGATTTTTTTAAACAGGAGTACTTTTTTGGGACACCCGGTAGGAAAAAATATGG
>REGL01001340.1:66975-84589 GCA_004194395.1 Aurelia aurita complex sp. Pacific
AGGTCCCCAAGTTATTCTGCGCTGTAGCGAATTTTTCTGAACAGACTGAAAGATTTTTCTGAAGATGGAGAATTGTTTGCGTTCGTTCTAAGGACAGATTTTATGAGACAATAGCATGAGTTGCTTTTGTTGACACCTGAATTCAAAGCGATTAGCCTTCGCCGACAAAGGAAATTCTCTCAACCAGTAATTCAAAACAAACAAAGCCGCAAAAGTTTCTCGGAAACCCATGTAGCTAGCGCGCCCGTTGTGCATTCCAGATATTGTTTTTTAAAAGAAACATGAGCAAAAATTGAAAGAGAAAGGATATATCTACGCATCTACCTCAGGCATTTTATTTCTTTGGTTCAGAAGCTGAGCAGTAAAAGTGTTTTAATTCTGGAATGCACAACGAGCGAGCTAGCTACCTGGGTTTCAGAGAAACTTTTGCGGTTTTACTTGTTTTGAATTACTGGTTGAGAGAATTTCTTTTGTCTGCGATTGCTAATCGCTTTGAATTGCGGTGTCAATCAAAAGCAACTCATGCTATTGTCTTACAAAATGTGTCCATGTTTCTTTTTATATCCTTTGGGTGCTTGCATTTCTGCGTGTAACGCACAGCATGCAGAAAAGATTTTTTTGAACTCACAAGGGTATACTGTTATTAAGAAATTCCTTCAAAGACAAAGGTAAATGTATAAATCGTTGCAAATAAAAACGGTCCATCTACTCCGCCATATGACATTGAATGATAAAGAAAATTGCTCTCAAACCATGCTCAACTGCTTGTGCAGAAAACTCGAGGGTTGCCGAAGAACGTACAGCTTTTTGCATCGGAGATATGTTTTCCGACAGCAGACGAGCGAGGAATGAACGAAGACAAAGATATAAGAAGAAAACTAAATGAATATTCGAGGTAGGTTGTTTCTGTTTCGTTGATTCTCCAGCGATATTTTCTTGGTAACTGGGCCTAATTTGTTGTTGAATAACTCTCTCTACTCTCTGCTAACAATGGCTACTCCCTTCGCGCAACTTTTCCAGCCTGGTCTTTAACGAGAAATTCTATAATTCGAGGTTACCAAACAGTGTTACTTTTTACCACGGCGCAAGTTTAAAAGTAAGAAAAAGACACCTCAACACAAAATTGAACTTTGGTTTATCAAAGTGTGTTTACCTTCCACCACATAAAGTTAAAAATTCAATTCATATAAATATCTAAAATCCGTCTCAAATTAGATCTCAAATGAAAATGCCCGCGAATAAAACGATGGGAGAGTTTTCCATGAGAAATTTTGCGTTATCGCAAATTCCACGTGACATCTAATTTGGGACGGACTTGAAATTGATAATTTCTATGATATTTTTAAGTTGTATAAAGGCTGCCAGCAAAAACAATGTCCCTTTTGATCAAACTTGATCCTTTCTCCATTTTGTCCACTAAATCTGGATCTCCAATTATCCGCGCGGCATTTTTCACATCGCGGCATGTTTCGTCAAGTCTTTGAATACAACGTACAATTATTCCTGCACAAAGAGAGAGTGATTTATCAAAATTTCTTTCATGTCACTGGCGGAAGGCAAATTCAATCACAGAATTTATTCAGTAGGATCTACAGGAGTAAAGAAATGAACGTAATCTGCTGGGAATAATAAACTCGAGTCTCAAGAGAAATCCTTGGTGCTCTTGTGAAATCATCATTTCAAAAGTTACTGACTGTTTAGATCGTTACTAGCCTGCGTGCAGACTTTACTTTCCACTGCGAAGGAGAGTCAAGGCGGATCTTGTAAAGATCCTCATAGGCTCTCCTTCGCAGTGGAAAGTAAAATCTGCACGCAGGCTAGATCGTTACCAGCAACTTTACAAAAACATGCTTTGGGTGTCTTTCGAGACGTTTGTCCTAACTAAACTTTTTTCAAAAGCGGTCAACTCCTGTATGTGCTTTTATGTTGACCATGGCTTTTCCCCGTCGATTTCGAAAAGTAAACAGAATATAAAATTCAATTGCAGGAAATCTAGTCAAGTTTTTTCAATCAAACTTTGTAAAGTTGTAGATCAACAACCTAGCTAAAGATGGAGCGAAAAAAATCAAAAATTTTTCGAGTAGTTTTAGAGATAAATCCACTTTTCTGAAATCAACAAAAAGATTCGAACCAGGATTTGCGAAGCCAGCGTTGATAGAAACATTGCGATTCATACATCTTTCGATTGCCCAAACTATGCAGAACAATATCCTTTTTACTGCTTTTCGATAGGCCGAATGATATTGGAGAAATTATTTTGCAAAACTGTATCTCGCTGTGTACTAGAGTGGAAAGCAGAGTTACCTTGCGTTATATTTTCCCAGTACTGGAGTTTCTTAATTTCTGGCGATCTGAGAGTTGAACTTCTTATAAGCAGTTTCTTATAACAAAATAAGTGTATCAAGCTATTTCACAATCCCGTAGAAGAGAAAATAACACAATAGGTAAGAAGATAAGAAAAAGACTTTCTATCATAATATAGGCCTATTGCTCGTCATCTTACCTTCAGAAATATCCGTCAGTTCGGTGATCTCTTTAAATGGCATTCCTCTTGCCCATTCATAAACAACTTGCACTAATCCAAATCTGAATGATGCAACATACTCCTCCTCAGTCAACGACATACCACAATCGATTTGAATTCTAGCCAGAGCTCTTGCGCATTCCTTTATCACTTGCACCCCCTATGATGGAAAAATACTGTATCAAAAGGGCAAGATATCTAATCAGTTAAACCTCGGTCGATACTCTCCCTAAAACCACCCATAGGGTAACCCCTTTCAGGAAGTGGGCATTGTTACGTCAGCCCGACTGCATCAGTGCGCATTGTTACGTCAGCCCGGTAATTTTGTTTTCTAGCATTAATTCTACAAACACCGGATTTTCGAAATAATATATATTCACATTCAGCCTTGCGCGCCGAGGGGGGGGGGTACTTGACTTTCAATTGTACGGGGGGGTGCACTCCAAGAACAATTTTTTCACCCGGCTTTAGAAATTTTCCCTCGAAATAATAGCCGGCTTTAGAAAAAATCGGCGAATAGCATATCCCAAAACGTAAAAATCGGCGAAAAGCATACCCCTAAACGCAAAAATTCGTCGAAAAACATTGAAATAACAATTTTGACAACCGGCTTTAGAAAAATTGCCTTCTTTTGATACCCGGCATTAGAAAAAAGAGGCGAAAACGATACCCGGAAAGGAGTGCACATGGCGTCAGCAAAATATACTAAGTACCCCCCCCGCGGGGCCTTGCGTCTTTGGGTCGTTATGGTCGTTTGCTACTACGACCCTTCAAAGACATAATGAGTACCAGGCGTATGAGTCAATAAGGCAGCACGCTGAAAGCCGTTGAAATCAATAATGCTATATGATACAAATGAAAGAATATGGTACACAAAATACCTTGGTTAATGAGTCTGTGAGTTCCGGTTTACTGCAACGCTTCTAAAAAGCAAAATATCACATACCATGAAGTTAAAATCTGATCTAATGAACCAATTTTAAAGGATTTTCGCTTTGACCAATCGAATAAAATTGACAACGACGGCAAAGTATTAATGGATGATTTCAAGCTTATCGTTGCATTTTTCAGAAATTTTGAATATTTTTCGAAATTACAGCCTATTTCATATGCTAACTCATTTCAAGATGCGACGTCATCAAAGTTCCAAATCATAAACCAGAAGAGTGATAGACTTTTGCTTGATACCATATTGTAGACATTCGTAAACTATGGGTTTTCTTGGAAATCATTTCATGTTGCGTCAGACAGTTTGGAAATTACGATGGTTTCAACCTTTTTTGAAACTTTTTGTTGAATTCTTGAAAAAGAAGAAAAACACTCTAAATCTGAAAATATTGCAGATGTCAGAAAAATCCAACGGTAGGATTGTAGCCAAATAACGAAAGTTTCTTTGAAGTCATTCAGTTCAAAGAAATAGGTCATTAAATTTTATGCCAACATTTCTAAAGATTTGGAACATATGCTATGATTTCATTCCAGGTGAATCAAAAAATCTTCATGCGTTTCAAAGCCTATCGCTGAATATTGTGCATGCCTCTTCCCTTTCAATGCATTTTTTAAATTGTTAAAAGTAATTAAAATCAAAGATTCACGTACCGCCTCACAAATAAAACATGAGAGCAAGGCCACAATTTCAGTTGGATGAAGATGGGTTAACTGATTATCAAAAACCATTTCTGTGATCATCAATTCATTGCTACTTATCCCACAAGCAACTCTGCCTTTCAGTTTCACATTTTGCTGTGCATCTATGTATCGTAATGTCTTCAAAACCTGTTGGGTAAATGATATCATAAATCATATAATACCGAATGTCCCAGAAAACAGTATACAGATTGGTTGGGTCCAGCGATTTGAATTTAGCTTTAATCAACGGCTAATAACTCTCAAAATGTTCCTCGATAGTTAACTTGAACAGAGATAAAAAAGTATACAGATTTGGTTGGGTCCTGCGATTTGACTTTAGCTTTAATCAATGGCTAATAACTCTTAAAATTTTCCTCGATAGTTAAAAAAGTATACAGATTGGTTGGGTCCAGCGACGTGAATTTAGCATTAATCAATGGCTAATTACTCTCAAAATGTTCCTCGATAGTTAACTTGAACATGGATAAAAAGTATGCATATTTGGTTGGGTGCAGCGATTTGAACTTAGCTTTAATCAATGGCTAATAACTCTCAAAATGTTCCTTGATAGTTAACTTAAACATAGATAAAAAAGTGTACAGATTTGGATGGGTCCAGCGAATTGGATTTAGCTTTAATCAATGGCTAATAACTCTCAAAATGTTCCTTGATAGTCAACTTGAACATAGATAAAAAGTATACAGATTGGTTGGCTCCAGCAAATTGGATTTAGCTTTAATCAATGGCTAACAACACTCAAAATGTTCCTCGATAGTTAACTTGAACATAGATAGAAATTATACAGATTGGTTGGGTCCAGCGATGTGAATTTAGTATTAAGCAATGGCTAATAACTCTCAGAATGTTCCTCGATAGTTAATTTGGACATTGTTAAAAAAGTATACAGATTTGGTTGGGTTCAGCGATTTGAACTTAGCTTTAATCAATGGCTAATAACTCTCAAAATGTTCCTTGATAGTTAACTTAAACATAGATAAAAAAGTCTACAGATTTGGATGGGTCCAGCGATATGAATTTAGCTTTAATCAGTGGCTAATAACTCTCAAAATGTTCCTCGATATTTAAAAAAGAATACAGATTGGTTGGGTCCAGCGATGTGAATTTAGCATTAATCAATGGCTAATTACTCTCAAAATGTTCCTAGATAGTTAACTTGAACAGAGATAAAAAAGTATACAGATTTGGTTGGGTGCAGCAATTTCAATTTAGCTTTAATCAATGGTTAATTATTCTGAAAATGTTCCTCGATAGTCAACTTCAACATAGATAAAAAAATTATACAGATTGGTTGGGTCCAGCGAATTGAATTTAGCTTCAATCAATGCCTAATAACTTTTAAAATGTTCCTCGATAGTTAACTTGAACACAGCTAAAAAAGTATACAAATTGGTTGGGTCCAGCAAATTGAATTTAGCATTAAGCAATGGCTAATAACGCTCAAAATGTTCCTCGATAGTTAATTTGGACTCAGTTAAAAAAGTATACAGATTGGTTGGGTCCAGCGATATGAATTTAGCTTTAATCAATGGCTAATAACTCTCAAAATGTTCCTTGATAGTCAACTTGAACATAGATAAAAAGTATACAGATTGGTTGGCTCCAGCGAATTGAATTTAACTTTAATCAATGGCTAATAACTCTCAAATGTTCCTCGATAGTTAACTTGAACATTGATAACAAAGTATACAGATTGGTTGGGTCCAGCGATTTGAATTTAGCTTTGATCGATGGCTAATAACTCTCAAAATGTGCCTCGATAGTTAACTTGAACATTGAAAAAAGTATACAGATTGGTTGGGTCCAGCAATTTGAATTTAGATTTAATCAATGGCTAATTATTTTCAAAATGTTCCTTGATAATTAACTTGAACATAGGTAAAAAGTATACAGATTTGGTTGGGTGCAGCGATTTGACTTTAGCTTTAATCAATGGCTAATAACTCTTAAAATGTTCCTCGATAGTTAAATTGAACATAGATAAAAAAGTATACAGATTTGGTTGGGTCCAGCGATTTGAATTTAGCTTTAATCTATGCCTAATAAATTTTAAAATATTCCTCTACAGTTAACTCAAAAATAAACAATTCATTCGTTGTATTGATGCCTTGAGAGCAGGAATATTAATCTTGAAAGCTTAAAAATTTGCGTCCACCTCCAAACCAAATCCTGCGTGCAGACCATATCCTTAAAACCGGGAAGCTTAACCCTGTAATATGATTAAAAATCCACAGAGAAAATGCTGAAGATCTGTTTCTTACTTTGATGCGCTGTTGATATTCAGGTAGCAAGGCCAGACTTTGATTTGACAGCAAATATTTGATGCGTTGTAATTCATTCTTCAAATCCATCTCACATCTGACTTGCGTGAACTAAAAGAAAACAGAATACAATAGATCTAGCAAGCAAAGATACTAATCGCATTACTTTAATTCCTTATTGGTCATTACAAACAAAATTTCGAAAAGTTTGTAAGAGAATTTGATTCTTATTTCCAACATTTGTTTTATACTTCAAGAGTTCACATCTCTTCGAACATCCCTGTGAGTTGTCAGACAGAAGAGACAGGCAGATGATATCGATACAAAGATTGGGCATAAAATCAAACCATGGTCACTTGATCAAAACTGACAAAACTCTCTACCTCCTTTGGCTACCTTATCCCTACCATAAATATGCAGATACACAAACTTTAAACCTTCTAATTATAAATTTTTCAGATTAAATCATATCTTCAAAGATTAATTGCAAAACCCAAGGATGTCGGACGGAATCATAGTCTTTATTTTTCCTTTATTAATTCATATTTTTACATGATATCCCATCAGTCAGTACAAATATATATTAAAGTAGTGTGCCCATATGAATATCAGTTGCATGCACAATCGTTAAAACTGCTGACAGAATGCTGACATGCATGCAGCTTTTGGATGATTTGATTGGTTAAGACTGAACTGAGTCTGTTTCAAACTGATCACATGAAACACATTGGACTTTAGACTGCGTAGGAACTCATCCAACACACAACCTCGTATTCGCTCGAAAGCTGATCTCATGAGTCTCAATTTTACATATGAAAAAATACATGTTTGCAAAATATCCCCCTCGAAGCATGCTATTTACATGGACACATTGCCTTTAAGTGAAACTGTCTTTCATAAAAAAATTATCGTGTTAGGGCAATGATCACTCTCTGATGTCCTCGCAATATTAAAGAAGCAATGCCACTTGAAAATATTGAATCTAGCGTGACAGTGTTAACTACACTCTGAATTGAAGATTTTCTACAGTCCAAAACGAAACAAACAGGAAGTCCGACTATGATAATTTTGCACCATCAGCAGTAAGATATTCTGTAACAGTAAATAACAATTCAATTCAATGGAGCAAGACGAATGTCATCAGTTTAGATCCTGGCCTTAATAACAAGGACAGATTTTGTAAGACAATAGCATTCGATGCTTTTGTTGACATGTGAATTCAAAGCGATTAGCGGTTGCAGACAAAGGAAATCCTCTCAACCATAAATTCAAAACAAACAAAGCCGCAAAAGTTCTCTTGAACCAAACAAATTAAATGCCCGAGGCAGATGTGTAGATATATCCTTCTTCTCTCGATCTATGCTCATATTTGCCCTTAAAAATAATTTCTGGACTGCACGAGCTAGCTAGCTACCTAGGTTTCAGAGAACTTTTGCGGCTTTGTTTGTTTTGAATTACTGGTTGAGAGAATTTCTTTTGTCTGTGATCGCTAATCGCTTTGAATTGAGGTGTCAAAGAAAGCTACTCGTGCTATTGTATTACAAAATCTGCCCTTGTTGGCCTTGATGCTACCAAGTGTTTTGTATGCAAAAATATTTATAATTTTGGCAACAGAATCACAAAATTGAAACGCTTCAAACTCACATGCTTTTCAAATTGTGGGCATTCAATACATTTATATGAGTTGATCGAAATTTCCAGTTGATTGACACGTTTTATTTTCTCAACGACTTCCAAGTGCTTCATGTTAAAGTCTTTGATCGGATCCAAATATGTCAAGCCATCAGGGTTCGTTTCGACAAGACGGAGGAGCTCTTGGCCAGCGGTTACTGTCGTCTGTGAAGGAGGATCATCACTGTAAAGAAATATGAGTGTTGTCACGTGACCTTGACCCAAACGAATACAACTTTTAGAAAAAATTGATTATCTTGAAACCGTGTATCTTGCTCAATTGTGTCCAGGAATAAAATTTCAGAAACGATGATTTTTATAAAAAAAGTTAGTGAAACTTCCTTTTCTGGCACAAGGCCATTTTTTTAGATTTCATAAAACTTTCCTCATTTTAAGCTATCTTGTGTAACAAAGAATTAAAGAGTTTAAAATTCATTCTCTAGGCTAAAGACTCCGTGCAACTACATCCATGAGACAGACAATACCTGTGACAAACTACACCAAACCTCTTTTTAGTTTACATTACAAGCAATTTTACTCAGACTCACCGAAATCTTGGTATTTCTCTCTTCTTATGATCATCAATTACCCTTGCAGGATCAGCCTTAATTTGCTTCGTCGTTATAAACGCCACATCGCTTCCTCTAATTTCTTCCACAACTTGCGTCCCCATTCCATCTGGGGTAAACAATTTTCTGGTTACCCGTGGTTCTGTTACAATATCCTGGGCAGTTGGCTTGAGATCTTTGCTCCCTTCATCCACTTTGCTGTTCTTGCTTGTTAGTACTAATACTGTGAATAGCTTGTCAAGCGGGTCCTTCGATAAAGCTGTCTGTTGCCGGAGTGATGATTGTTGTAGAATAATGGCGAGAGAATTTCTGAATGTTTTGTTAGCAACTACAACGACACGTCCTGGGCTCAATGAACGAATGCCAGCTTGTGATGTCATGATGTAGGACTAGGACAGAAGAGAAAATGCGTTTGTTTAAAAAATATATATCCCAAATCTAAACTAAGACTGCGTTCACACGATGCCGGCACATTTTGAAAACGGTGAAAAATGTGACGGATAGGCCTCCCGTTCACACGAAAATGGCACGTTTTTTGCCGGCAGATTTTGAAAACGGTAGATTTTGAAAAAGGAACTCTAACCGGCACACTTTGAAAACGGCATCGTGTGAACACTCGACAATGATGAAAACGAAACATTTTTCAACGCTTTCGAAACGAGGCTGATTGGCTTTGGCGCGAGAATCCAGCTTCGTTCTCGTGGAGCTTGCAAATAGGTTATTGCCGTCACAATTTCTGGCGTTTTCGAAATGTTGCCGGTATCGTGGTAACGGTAGCTCAAATTTTGCTACCGTCACATTTTTCTTCGTTTTCAAAATGTGGCGGCATCGCGCGAAAGCAGTCTAAATTTCTCATAAATCGACCGTCAGCTATTCTGCAAAGATTCTGGAACAAATTAACGACTTTAGCTTCTACACAATACAGTAAAACAAGCATGAAACAAAACTGCGAATTAAAAACCATCAGGCTGATTTTTGGCCAATCAAGCACCTTATATATAACAACCACTATATAAATGCATCGGAGCCATTTCAACCTGTTACAGAAATTCACAGCTTCTTTTGTGCGGGTTTTTGCTGTACTGACAATATTTCACGCCGAGAATGCTAGCCTTTCGAAGAAAAATCGAGTCACTTATTCTGAACAACTAAATTGCCTGTTGTGTAAATTTGCGAATGTGTACCAAAGATTTGATGACTGTCCTTTCAAGCAACACAAAACTGATGTTTCAGAAAGTATTTAGAATTTACTTTGGAAATTTAGATCACCTAAACAAGAACAGATTTAGTAACATAATAGCATGAGATGCTTTTATTGACACCTGAATTCAGAAAATTCTTTCAACCAGAAATTCAAAACAAACAAAGCCGCAAAAGTTTCTCTAAAACCCAAGTAGCTAGCGCGCTCGTTGTGCATTCCAGAAATATCGAAAGAAGACGGTTATATCTAAACATCTACCTCGGGCATTTTATTTCTTTGGTTCAGACCGTAAGTGTTTGTGTTACTCTGAGCAGTAAGTATTTTAATTACACCCAAAAAAATAAGAGAATTGAATCGCCTCCCAATCGGCTTTTGAATCAAATAAATTAAATGCCTGTGGCAGATGTGTAGATATATCCTTCTTCTCTCGATCAATGCTCATGTTTGCTCTTAAAAACAATTTCAGGAATGCACAATGAGCGAGCTAGCTACCTGGGTTTCAGCGGCTTTGTTTGTTTTGAATACTGGTTGAGAGAATTTCCTTTGTCTGTGATCGCTAATCGCTTTGAATTGCGGTGTCAATCAAAACCAACTCGTGCCATTGTCCTACCAAATCTGTCCTTGTTGATTACCAGTTGAATATCGAATTTTAGAGCTGCTGCCTCAATCAATATTTTGAGACAGTCTGTACTTAGCACGCAAACACTTAAATCATAATTCCCTTCTTCCCAATTTTGTTACAGAAACATAAAGACAGAACTATTTTCTCACCTGTATTTGCCGCCTAAGTGAGTAAAAATCTTTCCAGTCCTGATAATAATTCTTTAAATCTCCAGAACAAATTCCACAATCGAGTTCTGCCTGTTCCTTGATCTGTTTTTTCAATGCCTTCCGTCTTTTGTCGTGCTCTGGTGCATCTCGTTGATGCGAAAACTCAGCAAAACTCCGTTTCATCATCTCCTCGACTGTTAATTGTTCAACTTGCAGTAGATTGAGAATCATTGAATATGTTAAGCGAAATTGGGATTGGAGGAGAGTTGCTTTACCCTGAAAGAAAAGTTATGAGTGTGAAATAACTGAGAATAGTTTGAACATTAGCGATGTTAGACACTGGTTGATCCATAAGAGTCTGATGAAAATTGACGTGCGGTTGCCCTTGGGGGCAACGAATTGCAAGAGGGTATAACTAACTATATATGGACGTGAAAGAAATTTCAAGCACATGTCTATCTTTCCTAGTTTCCGTTACCACACTTACTCTCTCGGGAAGCCAAGTATCATTGAAATTTCTCAGTCTATTTGCCTGCCCCATTAAAGGATGAGGTCATCTTCATTGTCAGAGCAAAACATCAGTACTGTGGGGAATACGAATATAGCCTAAGTACTCTCTCTGTACTTATGTCATACCCCCTCTTTACTCTGCCAGCCCCTTTGCACTTATATATGCAACTTCTGTACTGATATCATGCTCCCTACGAGCTAAAACACCGTCTGTACAACAGAGCTAGACTCAATACAAAGTCCCAGTTACAGCAACAACAACATTTTCATAACTGAATTGAATGTTTGAACGAAACGACATTTTATACTCCTGCGCAATAGCGTATTTCCGCTGCAGTGATCATACTGTAAAAATGGAATGGAGTGAAAACATTGGGACGAGTGGATTGAGTCTACAGCAGAGCTCCATTCTGTATTGTAGAAATGCTATCACATGAAAAAGGGCTACCTAGTATTCCTAGTACCGTCACGGACACAGGGAAACAAGGAGGAACAATACTGCTGTTGCAACAACAACTACCACATTTCTTTAAGAGCCAGTGTTTCCCAGGCTCTTTTGCGGGCACTCTACAATTTCAGACTGTCGGAAAATCAAATTTGGCCTAAACGGAAACTATAGATCCAAGGTGGAGTATGTGAAATGATAGAACAGTTCAACCAAAGTAAAACTTTTCCATCAGTTCATCTACCACAGTAAGAATCCATGGTTTCCACTTAGGCCAAATTTTATTGTCAGACAGTCTGAAATTTCAGCTTCCTCGCAAAGGACCCTGGGTGACAATGGCTCTTTAAAGCCTATGGAAATAACAAAGGCAGATTTTGTAATACAATAGCATTAGTTGCTTTTGATTGACACCTCAATTCAAAACGATTAGCGACTGCAGACAAAGGAAATTCTCTCAACCAGTAATTCAAAACAAACAAAGCCGCACAAATTTCCCCGAAACCAGTAAGGCAAACTCCCGCCTTGTGCACGCGAAAGGTGGTTTTTAAGAGAAGTTGTGAGCTTATTTCGAAAGAAGAAGGGTAAATCTAAAGATCTGTGTGGCGGATTTTGTTTATTTGATTCAGGAGCTGTTTTGTAATCGTTTCATTTAAGCCCTAAAGACGCGAAAATTGCAATGCCTTCTGCTCAGCTTCTGAATCAAATAAGCAAAATCCGCGAGACAGAACATTAGATTTACCCTTCTTCTCGCAATAAGCACATAACTTCTCTTAAAGACCACCTTTCGCATGCACAAGACGAGAGTTTGCCCTACTGGTTTAAGGACAACTTCTGCGGCCTTGTTTGTTTTGAATTATTGGTTGAGAGAATTTCCTTTGTCTGCAATAGCTAATTCCTTTGAATTGAGGTGTCAATCAAAGCAACTGATGCTATTGTATTACAAAATTTGCCCTTGTTTATGGAAATAAAACAGAATACATACTGACCATCATCATTTTATGTAAATCAGCCATATCCGGTACGTCATTCTTACATAATATAATAACCAATCCAGTAGAATCCAGACCCCTTCGGCCAGCACGTCCTGCCATTTGGATATATTCACTAGGCAACAGATCTCTGAAATGTTCTCCATCATGTTTTCGTATCGAGTCGAAAATGACTGTTCTTGCAGGCATGTTAACACCCATCGCAAATGTCTCGGTTGCATATAGGAGCTAGGAGAAAATCAACATTTACATATAGGAGCTAGGAGAATAAGGCTAGAGCTATGAGAAACGTAAATTTGAGCTTTCAAGAATAATACTTCTGCTCTCAAAGCAATAATACCACTAAATGGTATCTATGTTCAAATTAAAGGCATAAAGTCATGATAAATAGACCTGCTTTGCCGTGTATAATGTGACCCACGTGAAAAAGATCAATTATCACTCCCAATAAACTAAAAGGGCCTGCTGTAGCACAATGCATTTCATGTGATCAGTTTCATTTCACATGAGCGTTAGCCAATCAGATGCGCCATCCAGAGCCACGAGCCAGCGAATTCTGACAGATAGGGTATACCCGGTATACCTTGCCATCTTATACTGATTCAATTCCTTTGACGAACTATCAAGGAACATTTTGGAAGAGATTAGCCATTGATTAAAACTAAATTCGCATCGCTGCATCAATCCAAAGCTGTATACTTCTTTTTGGGACACCGGGTATAATGAAAGAAATTTCTTGATTTTCAAAAGAGGCTACTTCTTTAGACAAGTAAACAAAGTAAAATATAAGCACTTTGATGCGAATTGCAACAAGCACGACATTTCGAGCATAGCCCGTTATCAAGCCAAATAACGCGCTTTGCTCGAAACGTCGTAATTATTTCAATTCGCATCAAAGTGCTTACATTTCACTTTATTTACTTGTTTATCATTGTACAATTGCACTACACGCAACAAGAAGATTTTTTTGATTACTTCTTTGGACACCTGGTATAAAACAGTTGCTTGCTGAAATTAATTTTTTAACATATTCACCTTGACAAGCCCTTTCGCAAACAACATTTCAACCATTTCTTTTAAAATTGGCAAAATACCACTATGATGTACTCCAATACCACGTTTCAAGAGTTCTTGCATCCACACAACCTACAAGCAACAACACGAAATTTGGGAGAAAAGACTACAACTACCGGGTAAGCCAGAAAAAAGTTCCCACTTTTGAACATTCATGGCATCAAGAGTACCGAATGGATTGGAATGAATCAATATTTGCTTGACAGCCAAAAGATCGAAGTATTTTTGCGATTTTTCTCGCCTTGTTACAAGCATTGGAAAAATTGGTAAATTCAAATTTATGAAAACTTTGTGGTTTCAAAATGACTGAAAAAGGCCTAAAATACATGATCAAATCATAAAAGACTCCTCGCTCAGAGCAACAGAGAAAAAGCAATTTCTCATGGGTGAGAGCTATCGTCTGCAGATTTTTTCCCATGGAATTGAAAATCTTTCGTATCTGTTTGAGAATATATGTCTTATTGCTCTTGAGAGGGGTGAAATGCCTGTGTGTATTGTTCTGTGTNGGTACCTTGTAAATTTGCATGAAGAGCTACCTTTGAAACGCTAGAAATTTAACAATTCAAGCTAATCATTAACGCTTCCAAAAGAACTCAATCAAATATCTTGAAATATATTTACCTGTGGAAGTTGTTTATCAGTGCCTTTGAGCCTGCTGATACATTTATGAATAAACACGTGAATGTTGCTTTTCTCGGAATTCGTCGTGAGATCAACGGTTGTCAGCTGATTTGCACTGTTGTCACAATGTTTCCTGGAAAACGTGAAAGCGACAACCGGAAGTTGATCTTTCTTCTTGAGCATCTCGAGTACTGATTGCCAAATGCTCCGATCCTAGAAACAGATCAATACTCTATGACATTTAGTGTACACAGTTCCTTTTACAACAGGAGTCTCATTTTAAGGAATTTTGCTAATGTTTTCGAAGTCAAGGGAAAATGTGCTTCTACTGCAGTAACAGGAATGTAACAGTAACAGTAACACATTTAGTATACACTGTTCCCATTACAAGGGCAGTGATAATTTGAGTCAATATCGGTAAAAAATATTTTCGAAGCAGGAGGAAAATATGCTTCTCCTGCAGTTACGGGAACGGTGTCCATACATCGTTCCTGTTATCATTCAAAGGTTTTTCATCCAACCAAAGAGATAATACGTGCTATCCCTGTAAGTAACTGAATAACCCCTCCCTTACTGATGTGAGCCCTCCAACGACACTATTTAAGCCCTCTAAACTACTGAATAACCCAAAATTTACTGGGGCAATCCCTCCAACGACACTATGTTTCGCTCTAATTTACTGTATGTTATCCCTGCAAATAATTAAATAGCCTCAAATTTACTGCATGTGATCCCTCCAATGACATCATGCGATCCCTCTATCGCACTGGACAACCGCTGCCTCACTGGGCAGCCCCTATACTACTGCACAGAGGTTCTCCAGGGTGTAAACCAGGTAAAGGTCATTGCCGTAAGGCAGAAAATGTGGTCGTGATTTTAGCCATGAAAGTTTCTTGAAAGAATATTGAGAAATTCCCTCATGATTTCAGAACGGAGTAGCCGATTTCAGTCAGGTAAATTTTGAAACTCATTTGAACATGTCCACTATTGAACAATATACTGGCCAGTATTATTGCCTTGATTATTGCCTAGCAGTGGCCTTTCAAACGGGGATTATTCTTATTTTTGATACTCACCTGGTATTAGAAATGATATTCTGAAAAAACTAAGCTAAATCTTCTTATGAAACTAGAACTCATTTGCAGTATAACAAAGCATAGGTTCCAAATCTTTAAAAAGGTTGGTGTAAAATCCAATGACCTATTTCTTTGAACTGAATGACTTCAAAGAAAGTTTAGCTATTTATCTATAATTCTACCGTTGGACTTTTCTGAAATCTTCAACATTTTCAGAATTAGCGTGCTTTTCTTCTTTTTGAAGAATTCGAGAAAAATTTTCAAAAATACTTAAAACTATCGTAATTTCTAAACTGTTTGACGCAACACGAAATAATTTCGAAGAAAACCATAGTTTACGAATGCCTACAATATGGCATCAAGCAAAAGTCTGTCACTCATCTGGTTAATGATTTAGAAATTTTATGACGTCACATCTTCAAATGAGTTGAAATGTAAGATACGCTGTAATTTTGAAAAATGTCTAAAATTTTTGAAAAGTCCAACGGTAGAATTATAGACAAGTATCTAAAGTTTCTTTCAAGCCATTCAATCGGAGAAATAGGTCATTGAATTTTACACCCACCTTTTTACTCAATACATTTTTAATTTATTAACTTTAGTATTTGTACATTTTGTACAGTAGGCCTAAATTAGCTGTACTTTAGCTATTCTTCTTTAATGTGGCCTACGTAAAATAAATTAATGATGATGTTGATGATGATGATGATATGCCGAGTTAAAGATTTTGAACCCATGCTGCATAACAAAGTATCAAATAAAACTCCTGTTAAATCACAACCACAGTATTCTACTTACTTGTTTTGGGTTCGCCATTTTTCCTCCTCCTCTGGGTCCATACGCATCCTTAGCTTTACTCGCTCTATTCTTCTTAGCTTCAACTGCATTGTAATATCCTTTCTTCTCAAAATTTCCACGTGAATCAACAAGCAAGAACAGTTCATTTATTGTTTTGGTGCTATTACCAGTAAATAGATGATGCTCTAGTGGTACAGGTCGCTTTAATGTGCTTATTACATAGATTTTCTTCCGCTTCGTTCTCCTGTAAACAGAGAGATTTTAACGGCTCAGAAGATCAAGGCGTAAGAAAATTATAAGCTCTAAAAATTGTGCCAGACATAAAAAATTCACTGTTCCAAAATATTCCGAACACAAACAAAAGCTCCTTACATCCAACGCTTTTGAAAACTGCGTAAAATAAACCCAATGCATTTATTACCAAAAGCAAGATATGTACCAAAATGCCCTTATCAATGTCAAGAGGCATTGAAGCAGGACGACACTGAAGCTGGACAAAATTTGTCGAGAATCTAACGAAGCATTTAGCATGAAACGATTCCTGCAAATGCTAGAAGCAACTGCCTTTTTCAGAAAAATTTTGCATTTCAAAAAGAATTTTCTATCAGAACAACAATTTGATTTTTGGTCAAATGAAAACATGAAAATCTGTCTCAGTTAGATGTCATGTGAAAATTCCCGCGAATAAATACAATTAAAGAGCTTTGCATGGGTAATTTTGCATTTTCGCAAATCTCACGTGACGTCTAATCTGAGACAGACTTTTTAGTTCAACCTCTTAGGTCTCACGTAAGCTAGAAATATTTGCCATAAGATAAAATACAAATACGATACTGTAGAATGGGCATTTCGTATAGGCCTTTACGCAAAATTCCACAATCCATCGTAAAAATGCGAGAATCTATTGAAAGACTGACTTCAAGGTTTCGCCTCCCTTCCAAGTCGCCCAAGGGCGTGCGTCTTTAACGGCAACCCACGAGATTTGCTAGTAATATTTAGACTGGAAAACAGAGCGCTTTGTTTGCAGCGGCGAAGTGAAGTTCCTTTTGGGCATACAGGTTTCGCCTCGAATTGCAAATTACTTTATGTAAAGGCCTATTCATTGGTAAATTAAGCATCTGTGAAGCCAAGTTCAATTGGGGCTGCATAAGTAAACAATAGCAAGGTTAGAAAATTGCAAAGTATAGCAGGCCATACCCAATCCAGTCAGCAAATTCATATGTATTAGGAACTGTTGCAGACAGAAGAACAATACCAACATGATCTGGAAGCATAATCATACTTCTTCCCAAACAACACCACGCTGCGAAAAAGGACATTGAAAATAAGCCATGCACAAACAATTCGCATTACTGGGAGACAAGTCAAAATTCAAAACAATGTTCTGTTATCGAATAATCGTCCCCTCCCCACTTATTCATGCTTGACAAATTTTCCAGCCCCCCCCCCACTTTTAT
>REGL01001341.1:81550-92021 GCA_004194395.1 Aurelia aurita complex sp. Pacific
GAAAGGACTAATGCCAGATGAGCCAATACATTTAAACGTTTCAAAGCTTGTAGTTTGCTGCCTGTTCATTAGCCTACTGTAGACCCAATGGGTCTACTCGTAGGCTACCTGTTCATTAGATTTCTTGAAACTGTTTACTATTATTATGAGAGTAACTTAACAAAATTTAGTTGGTTTAAATCGGTTGTATTGCTCCCCAGTTATGAGCGAGTGTGTAAGATTATTCAATTTTATGATCCTACAAAACACACCTAAAATCCTTGATCAAATTTGGTAAAAATTCCGCATGACGGCACTGAAAACGACCTGGCGAAGAGCTAAAAGAAATTCCCAAATGAAAAGAATGTTATGGGTAGCTCGATGTATTCATAGCTGATTGCCATAGCTGATGGCCTTGGCAATAGAATAGCCCAGTTAAGGTTAATTTTGATTTGAAGCTTAAATGTTTTGTGGGAAAACTTTATCCATGAAGTTTAGCATGGGTGGAAAAAAACCGACCACGGCACCAATGGTCCCAGAACCTTTTTCAGATCTCTAGAAATAAAGAAGTGTGAGAAGAAGGGCGAATTGATTATTAAGTTTTGCATGAAAATGCAAAGTTTTCTCTTTGCATTTCAAACTAAGTCTTTAGAAATTGGATTGATGTTTGGTTAATTTAGACTGTCTCCAGACTGCAACAATACTGTTTATAACTTGGTAAGTAGTCGGTCACGAAGTCAACAAAATTTTCTAAACACCCTTTACAACTGAGATTGAGGACTACTGACCAATCTTCAAAATGTGTCACACGTATTTCTATCATGACCTGCCAAAAAATGGATTCTTGTTTGGAGCACCTTGCTGTCACAGAAAGTTTTTCAACGACCTTTCTGTCCTAGAAATTGGAATATTTTTTCCATCTCTGAAGTTTAGGCATGTTGTCGAGAATTCTGAGATAAAACATTTTTACAAAATCACTTGTAAATCAAGAAAGATGTGACTGAATTAAATCAACTAAGTTTTATTATCTATTTGACATGTTACCCACGCAATGATAAGTAGTTTTAAACGTGACCTGAAGCCAAAATTTTATTGATGCAAAAGAATAGCACTGTTAAATTATAAGAAATCTTATTTAATTTTTTTTCATATCTTCTTTCGTTTTCGAGTTATTCACTGATTTTAAGTATCAGCTGGTGACGTCATTTTGTTTGAAAATTACTTGGATAACATATGGATATAACTGTATCTGATCTTTAAAAGCTTACAGTTGTAAGAAACATTTCAGCAGAGCCAAATAACTGTAATATACTGTGTGTTGTATCATGAATTAGTATGATGTTCAGAAAGGCGTTTTAATTTTGAAAAAGCTTTTTTATTAGATTTCCCTTTGAGAACAACCTTGTATACTTTCTTTACTTTTTGCAAACAAAATGACGTCATTACCCAATCATGCAAAATAGCGGATAACTCAGAAATGAAGCAAGGTATCAACAAATTTTAAACAGAAGTTGTCGTAATTCAACAGTGCTATTCATTTGCTTTCATAAAAATTTTAGCTGAAGGTCCCCTTTGAGGAATCCGATGAATAGCCAGCAAACTACAGGCTTGCAACCGTTTTAACTTTTTATCCCAGGGGGCACTCGGCACATACGCATCAGTCCGAAAAATTTTCAGGCAACCCAAAAATATCAGTTTAGTTTCATTACAACCCAAAAATATAAGCTCATTTTATACTTTGACATCTGTAAATGAACATAAAAGATCCTAAAACAATGGAAATTGAGGCCAGGATTGCCTTTAAAGAATCCAAAAATATCATTTTGACCACATTTGATGCCCAAAAATATCATTGGCCATAATTTCAGTTTGTTTGGACCTAAATATATCACTTTCAGCAATATTCTGACCCAAAAATATCGGACTTACCTCCCCGTATGTGCATGTCCTGAGTGCCCCCCCCCCCCTGGGCCTTTTATGGACTCAGATGATAGAATGGCGCAGAGATTCTTCAAGGCAGCTTTTCAGCTTTAAATTGAAGTTTAAATTATCGTTATCCATTTTTCCAAATTTATTCAAGTTTAATCGTTAAAGATTATGATCGATATTTTTCAATTGATTAAACGTAGTTTCTAGGCTAAGAATGTTCGAGAAATTGTTTATAACTCAGGAGCTGTCGGCAAATAAAAAAGTTGATTAATATTTTTCATCGTATAGGAGTTAAGGAAAGTTGTGAAAGACAAGCGATACCCAGTAGATGAGGTACTTCATTTATGCCAAGAGGAATTGAATGGAAATGGAGATGCTTTGACATCAGAACCAGCCCAAAAGAAATTGAAAGAAAAATAATCACAGTAAGTCTTAGTGATAATTGAATATATATCCTAGCTTGAAAAGACGTTTTAAATTCAAATTGTATTTTTAATCATTCACGGGCTATATCAATGGTAGAAAGAACAAGAGAGCTCCCAGGTATTCACCAGTGGTTTAAATGTATAAAAGATCCCTTGACAGCTTAGCTGGATTAGTTGATTAGATCTTTTCTGGATTTGTTATTCACAAAATCGTATTTTTTCAGCGGAAATTTGGATACAATGCAAAGCTGTAAACTCTGCTCTTCATAGCACGTCTCGCTAAATCTGCCTAGGTTTGTCTCTAGAATATCAAATCCTAAAAACTAAAGAAATTTACCAGTTGGTTTTTTGGCTTTTGATAATTGCCTTTGAGGATGTTTGCCGTCCATTGTGTCACTGCACTACTTCTGAAATACAAGAGAACTGCGGGAGATCTTTCTCAAATTTACAAAAATTTTAATTCGCATATAATATATCAGTTGTTCAGTTACTATAGTTCACTCGTATATTTTGTTACTATAGTTTGAAGCAGTGGGCTGTCTGTTGACGAGGCAGTCAATACATGCTGCCACCTGTCTATAAAAGCGATCAGACAGTTTAATTGAGCTTAAAGGGGCTGGGTCACGTAACCGTAAACAAATCTGTTATCTTTAGAATCTATATTGTTGCCCGCACGCGCTGGCACGCGCCNCAATGGTAGAAAGAACAAGAGAGCTCCCAGGTATTCACCAGTGGTTTAAATGTATAAAAGATCCCTTGACAGCTTAGCTGGATTAGTTGATTAGATCTTTTCTGGATTTGTTATTCACAAAATCGTATTTTTTCAGCGGAAATTTGGATACAATGCAAAGCTGTAAACTCTGCTCTTCATAGCACGTCTCGCTAAATCTGCCTAGGTTTGTCTCTAGAATATCAAATCCTAAAAACTAAAGAAATTTACCAGTTGGTTTTTTGGCTTTTGATAATTGCCTTTGAGGATGTTTGCCGTCCATTGTGTCACTGCACTACTTCTGAAATACAAGAGAACTGCGGGAGATCTTTCTCAAATTTACAAAAATTATAATTCGCATATAATATTGTTCAGTTACTATAGTTCACTCGTATATTTTGTTACTATAGTTTGAAGCAGTGGGCTGTCTGTTGACGAGGCAGTCAATACATGCTGCCACCTGTCCATAAAAGCGATCAGACAGTTTAGTTGAGCTTAAAGGGGCTGGGTCACGTAACCGTAAACAAATCTGTTATCTTTATAATCTATATTGTTGCCCGCACGCGCTGGCACGCGCCCATTGTGTTCTGCACAGATTTTGGTGGATGGGATGAATCCACAATAAAATTACTTCTAAAAATCCATCAATATCTTTGCAATCTTACAACATATGTTTGTTTCGTTTGTTTCTCTCTGAAGTTCAAGAGTTCATCTTCAAAATAGCACTTTCATTTTGAGAAAAATAGTGGAAAATCTGTGTGATATGGCCAACCAAAAAAACTGCAAAATCGTCGTTTGGAAAGAAGTTTGTTTACTTTACGTAACCCAGCCCCTTTAAGCTGACTCTTCTTTCCGCTCTGATGAGCACGGAAAGACGGTTTCCTGAAATCTTCCCCTCCAGAAACGTAGTGATGCTCTCGAACCAATTGGTCTGTAAAAATTCTGTAAAAAGTATGGTATTACCGATATTCTGGGCAATTGAGAGAGATGTTAAACAAGGTTGTTTGTTTTCGCAACTTTGAATAAAACTCATTTCAAAATATGTTAGAGGTTTCACAAGAACTTCATTAGTCACTCCGCTAATCTAACGATTTTAATCAAAGTTTTTAGCACGGAAACTGTATATTCACGGAGACACATGCCAACTCTTAAGGCAAAAGCTTGGCTAGATTTTCCGAAATACAGTCTAGAAGTTGGTAGTCTTCTCGACAACAAACACTAAAAACAACTCGTCGGTTGATTATCGACAAGCAAATGGGATTGATCCGTGAAGCGCTTGCAAGCATGTATGAAACAAGGCAGCATTCTTTAGAGATTGACAATGCAAATTTTTTCTTGCAAATCTCTTTCGCTTGCACGAGCTATGGAATAATTTCCATTCAGCTCATTAATTCATATGCTTGATGTGCTGTTGCAAATCTCCTCCTATTCTCTTCCCCTTGGTACTTTAGCATATTATTCTATAGCTCGTGCATAAGACAGATTAGCAAGAAAAGAGGCTGATTTGCATTGTCAATCTCGAAAGAATGCTGACTTATTTCATTCATGCTCGCAAGGCTTCACTGATTCTTTCGCATTTGCCTATCGATAATCGATTGAACAGTTGCGCTAAGGTTTGTTGTTGAGGAAACTGCCAACCTTTTAGAATTATATTGCGAAAATCTAGCCAAGCTTTCGCCTTCAAATTTGGCATGTGTCTAAGTGAGTATATAGTCTATCAGTGGTAATAAGTCTGATTAAAATCTTTCGATTAGCGGAGTGCATAATGGGGTTCTTCTGACACCTGTAAAATATTTTGAAATGAGCTTTCTCCGAAGCTGTCAAAACAAACAACTTCATTTGATATGTCTTTCGATTGCCAAGAATGTGGGTAATACTTCACTTTTTACAGAAGTTCGATAAATCTATTGGTTCCAGAGCAACTAATGAGTTTCTGGAGAGGAGGATAAGACGAGTTACCTTAAAATGACTTTTTGATTAGCGTTGTTATTTATCATAATCCATTTCAAACATAGTTAGTATCAAGGTATTGCTGGAGTGTATATTATTCTGTATTGCTTGGAATTTAACAAGAAACTTTTGATGAGCTTATGATGTGAAGGAATTCTAAGATTTGGCAGTTTCAAATAAGCAATTTCATGACTTCGAAATCTTAGAAGTTATACCTAGAAGGTGGAAGAATTCTACCGGGTGAGTCAGAAAAAAGAATGCCCGCTTGGAAGGCAACTGCTCCATGAATATCAAAGCAAGAATATTGAAAACTGTGTTGTTTTATTGCCAATATGTTCATTTAGGTTCAGTAATTTTCCCGGCCTTAATCGGCCATTCGTTCCCGTGGATATGGGTGATTTTCTGTAGAAGGAATTGTAAAAGTAATAGTACGAGTCCCTATTACCAAGGGATATCAGCAAAACAAAGAATGCAGGGAAATAAGGGACGAAAAGTCATAAATCTATTAAGAACCATCAGAAGTTTCAGCCTCTTGTGGGTTCTTGCTTAAAAAGTTAGATTCTTTTATGCGGGTTTCTACGGCATCTTCTCCTGTTCATACCTAAAGAAGCTCAGTCATTTGAGAAATTCGCATTTTCTTTATTTTGAACGATTATATCAAAGTACCAGATAAATTGGCATTTCAAGATCAGTGTTGTGATCAATTTTTGGTGATTGTTTCAACATTGGTACATCTTTGGCTCATTCGGTATCTGCCAGTTATATTCTTCACCTGGTTTTCAGAAATATCAGGGACAATCTGTGAGCTTATAAAAAGTGGGAATTTAAAAAGCAGTCCTTCACGATAATATAGGGATAATTTAGTCGCTGATCAAATTATATTTGAATGTTTTGAAATTTTCTGCACATTATTTCTGATTTCAGCGTAACAACTAATATGTCACAAGTATTTTTGCAATTAATTGATGCAGAAGCACTTAAATATGATCTATGTTGAAGTTCTTTTGTCTAACTCTTTGTAACTTACTCTAGCTCGCGGAGCTGAAGAACATTTTGCGATTACTACTCCTGCTGATCCATTAGTTAAGGTATTTTTGGCAAGTAGATCAAAGGCCAAATTATTTTCTCATTAATTGCTAGACTTTTATGATTGGTTTTAGTAATTTGCAAATTTGGTTTTTGCGGTTCTGCGTGATTGTGAGCCCAATTGCAGAAAATGTTGATGTTGTTATCCTTTTCAGCCAGATCTTTACAGCCATGTTAGTTTTTTATCGGTATGCCAAAAGGCCAAAGCTCAAATTTGGACATAGACATGGAGTCAAATTTGAACTTTCAAGATTAACATTTTAGCTCTCAAAGCACCTATATCAACAAATGAGATATTTATGTTCACGTTAACTATGGAGGAACACTTGAAAATTGATTAGCCATTGAGTAGAGCTACGTTCTCACCTCTTGACCCAACCAAATCTGTATACTCTTTGCTGGGACACCCGGTAGATATATAGCTTCGAATTGATTGTACATGTCAGATAGAAAGGTACACTTTCAGTAGAGACTGGAATGATGAAATGTCAAAATTGTGGCTCTATTGAAACATTAATAATGTTTTGCCTACAGTGTATGGTTCAAGTGATGATGTTTTCCATGTGTTATTCTGTACCCATTAAATTTGATGTGTACCGATTCTGAACACGGTAGACTTGGTAGGCTAGGAATTTATGTTTGATTAATTTTGAAATTTTAAACGGTATGTTTAATAGGCTTGGAAGGCCTGCTGAACCTTCTGCTCCAAAAATCAGAGGGTTTGGCAGACTTGGAGAGATTCGCGTTTTCATTAGGAAACGCTGATGGTGAATCCGAACTATGAACTCTGAAAGTGAACCCTTTCAAGATGTTTCTGTTTGATTGGGAGATATTTTTCCATATCTACGAAGTCTACTATTTTCAGAATAAAATAGGTTTGGAATTACCAATTAAACACACCCTGATAAGAGCAAAAATATTATCGCCTTCAAAGATAATTTTATCAGTGCCAAAAAACATATAAAACTACATTTTACTGACAGGCTTGTCAACTTACTTTTTTGTGAATCTTTACACAGGCGGACTTTCTTGGACATCCGATATAAATCGAATGGTATAAGAACTACACATATTGTTTCAGAGAACAAATTATTTTTTGCTTTCCTCGAAAAGTGTGCATTCAAAGAAGATTAGCTGACATTTGCTGATGTGGCATCTACTTGCAGGCGCAATGCCTTTTGCCGTTCATGTTCGTTGAGGCAAGAAGAAAAGAAGATCCAAGTTCATTTATAACAACGTATATATATCAATAAAACTACGTTTTAAATTACACTACAAATGATATACCTCTGATCTATATTTACATTATAAAATAACAATAGTTCATTTACTAATTTGTACAAATTAGTTCATAGTTAATTACTATCAATTGCTATAAAGCGTCACGAGTTATTTCATAAATCTATCAAGAATATTTTATATATTTCGCATTTTTCATTACAATTTGACACATTTGAGAGCGAAGCTTTGCTTGAGGCAAGACAGGGTACGTTGCCAAAGGGTAAAATTAAGCCCTAGAAGCTTCGGTGTCAAACAGATACTTTCATATAACGGGCGGAGCAAGAAAGTAACCCTCAAGATCAAGATATTTCTGAAAACTTTCTGGATGCAAAATTTTTGATGAAATTTATGTGGCACTAGGTAGATGATATACACATTGCAAATAGAAATCAGCTAATTATCTGCTGTAGTTTCAGAGAAACGAGGTTTTGAAAAAGGGTGGTCACGAAAACCACTGTGACAAAATCATTCATCATCAAGAGCACAATTTGACCAAACAAAACAGGGTCCAGAAAAACGTCATACCTTCCTCTGGATGCCGCTTTCCTTGGTTAATCGTCGTCATAAGTCACAATAACCAGATTTGTTCAAACTCCTAGAGTTTTTCATTATTGGAACTTCCGACAGGGGGGGGGACTAAAATGGCTAAAAAGTGCTGTTTTTGTACGCTATTTTCCAAATTTCCTTCGACAATGACCGAAAATTTCCTCCGACGGGGGGCTACAATCATGGACATAAATTATGAGACAAATTAACTTTTTCTGATATTTTGAACTGTTCAGCATCCTCTCCCCCCGTTCCCCCCACAATCGATGTTGAAAAATACGAGAACCTCCCTCGACACGTCACCAACATTGAATAAGGGGGAGGGGGGGATCTTCAATAGTCAGATCCTAAATTTTGAATTTGTCTCAAACTATTTTGTTCATGATTGTAGATGCTTCTCACGGGGGGTTGTAACCCCCTAGCCCTCCCCTGGCGCCACCACCGTTATTACCCTCAAATTTATAAATGCCATTGTTAATGTTACCAAAATAGGCCAACATTTTCTTAGGTTCCTTGTTCAAGGTGCTAAATCTTCCTCCAATGGGACATGCACAAGCAGAACCCTCCTCTGGCCGACAGCCGTGGAGTCGTGAAATTATTCAATAATCAGACAATTGGTTAGTGGGTTACTATTGATAGTTAGTAATATGGTTACTTTGATTTTTGTAACCATCTCTTTTCAAAACCTCGTTTCTCTATAAATACAGCTGATGGTGAAATGATTTTATCAAAATCATGCATTCTGAAAATGTTCTAGAATTGTTTTATTTTTGAAGTTACTTTTTTGGCCAACCCTTTATTTCATAAGGATTACCAAAATTTAGTCATGATTTATTTTATTCTTTGATTTAATCTATCGTTTATGATTTTCATTATTTTATTATGATTTGTCTCATTATTCAAGTTGTTCAACACCTTTCTCGTTATGGAAAACTGCTTCGCTTTCTTGCAGATTCATTTTAACGCTTTTTTCAGCGCAAAGATTCTGAATCTGTGATTCTAGTCTAGATTCAGATTCTCCACCGTAGTATTCATTATACAACCTTGTAACTTCCTTTGTGAATAAATCACAATATAATCCAAAATATTCTCCTCCTGGCTTAAAGCAATCTTCAATCTCAGCCATTACATTGAACGTTGTTTCATTAGATTGCAGATTATCTACATCGAGATCATTCGATGATATATCTGCTTCATAATCCAAAGTATCAGACATGTAATCTGAGTCAGAATCTAGTGATGAATCTAATCTTGGATTAGGATCATTTGAAGCGAGGTTGAGTTTTGAATTACATTTGGATTCTATGCTGTACATAGACGTATTACAACTGCAGTTGGAGTCAGAATCTATTGATGATGCTATTCTTGGATTGAGTTTTGAACCAAGATTGAGTTTTGAATCTGATCTAGATTCTACACTGTACATAGATTTATTATAACTACAGTCAGGGTCGGATTCTAATGATGATTCTACTCTTGGATTGAGTTTTGAACCAAGATTGAGTTTTGAATCTGATCTAGATTCTACACTGTACATAGATTTATTATAACTACAGTCAGGGTCAGATTCTATTGATGATTCTATTCTTGGATTGAGTTTTGAACCAAGACTGACTATTGAATCACATCTAGATTCTATACTGTACATAGATGTATTACAATCTGCAATCTGACTCGAGNCAAGATTGAGTTTTGAATCTGATCTAGATTCGACACTGTACATAGATTTAGTATAACTACAGTCAGGGTCAGATTCTAATGATGATTCTATTCTTGGATTGAGTCTTGAACCAAGATTGAGTTTTGAATCTGATCTAGATTCGACACTGTACATAGATTTATTATAACTACAGTCAGGGTCAGATTCTAATGATGATTCTATTCTTGGATTGAGTCTTGAACCAAGATTGAGTTTTGAATCTGATCTAGATTCTACACTGTACATAGATTTATTATAACTACAGTCAGGGTCAGATTCTATTGATGATTCTATTCTTGGATTGAGTTTTGAACCAAGACTGACTATTGAATCACATCTAGATTCTATACTGTACATAGATGTATTACAACTGCAATCTGACTCGAGGTATAATCCAGAATAGGATTGTTTATCAGTGTCCATGATATCCAGCCACTTCGATACCCTGTCTTGTTTTCTGTCTTGCAGCTCCAAATATTGAAGCATGAATTGATTTTCTTGTTGACGCAGGGCTTCTTCGTAACAAGATGACGTCTAAAAGGAGAAGAAGAGCTCTGAGATTAAATTTCAAGTTGAATCTTTTTCGAGGGGCAAGAGGAATGTTTTGATAAAGAAGATTCAGAGTTTCCGATATGACACGAGACAGAGATCTATGGTTCTCAAGAAAAGGTTCACATCTCTAGAGGCACTCAATTAAGACTGCGTTTACGTGATACCAGCACAATTTGAAAACGGTGAAAAATGTGACGGATCGGCCTCACGTTCACACGAAAATAGCACATTTTTGTTGGCAGATTTAGAAAACGTTAGATTTTGGAAATGAAACTCTATTACCGCAAATTCTGAAAACGGCGTCGTGTGTACTCT
>REGL01001342.1:9790-27396 GCA_004194395.1 Aurelia aurita complex sp. Pacific
GCCAGTGAGTGCCTTTAGCCATGTTGGGACATTTACATTGCTCTCATGGCGCACAAAGATGTCTCTAGGCTGTGATTTTGCCAGCAATGTTGCAAAATGTCTTGATCTGTTCATGGCCACCATTGTCAGTCTAGAGCTTCATCATTAAGTGGATCTCCTGGATGGAAGAGAAGTAAACATCAATACACATATTTCTTTTTATAAGAAACTAAGAATTTGGACCAGTACTGGAAGTTTCTTAAAATTATCAGATTTTGAGTACTCAGAGTTTCTTACGAGTTTCTTAGAGGTTCCATAACAATCTTCATGTTCACTACCTGTGCCCTCGTGAACATTTCAAAACAAGGATTTTTATGCCTTTCCAATGTTTAGACATTACTCAAGTACCTTACCAGTAATATGATACAGGAAACAAGTGAAAATAAAGTAAAAACATGTCGAGGATTTCTTTTATCAAAATAAATAGTTTCTTAGTTTATATTTTCCTAGTACTGGAGAAAAAATACGTGTAGCGGTTTCTTATAAAAAAAATGAGAGTATGGTCCAATCATACAATCATAGACCATTCTCAGTTCCTGCTCTGTGGGGAGGGGTCTTTTTTTATCTTGCTGGAAACGGGCCGTAAGTCCGAATTTTTTTAGAGCAGAGCCAAAGTCAATTGAGGACTGGGGGCAGAGTGTCCCCTAATACAGGCCAGTTCTCGTAGAGTTCACTCTGCCTTCAGTTTTTTTTTATTTATGGCACCAACTTGAAAAGATTTTGCTGGAGAAGAGATAGGCCTACGCTGACCATGAATTTGTCACAGTCCCCCAAGGATAGATGACTACATGAAATTTGAATCTACTTCATATTTTGCTTCATTTTCACTAATTTGCTAGCTGCAAGGCTCCATTGTAAAATAATTCTGAATTAGAAAGGAGTAAACTAATTCTTTTATGCCCGATTGCAGTATATGTTCTTATCTGACAACCGGTTTTGTTGCTGCTGGTGTTGTCAGCCTATTTCAGAGTAATTTTTAAACAAATGCAGAATTATAGAATTATGCGTGCGAGGAGAACTTTAGCAAAATTTGATTACTTACAGGAATATATTAATTGCAGGATTTTAGGAATTACATTCCCTTTTCTTTAACATTAGGAATTACAACTCCAGAATTCTGACTTTGCAGAAAAATTGGTGCCACTCTCTCTGGCGGAACTCGCCCCCACTCTTCCCCATCGAATAATAGGTCAAGGTGCTTTGCGAAGTTCATGATCTAATAACAGCTTCTACTCTTGCTCATACAAACTAACATTAAATGCATTTTTGGAAATTTTATAGGTCTTCTGTATTCTAACAGCTGAATAAACAGACAGATACTCTCAGACAGAGAGAAAATGAGAACGATGTTCAACTAGTTAGTTGGACTGATGTGGTGTACAACCACATACCACCGACCACACCGACCGCATACCACCGTCCACTTACCGCACTTACCACCGACCATGAATGCCACCGACCACCGACCACCGACCATAACAACAACGGACCACCGACCAACAAACCACTTACCACTTTCCACCGACCAATAAAACCACTTACCACCGACCAAGAAAACTACTTACCATCGACCAACTTTTTTCCAATTTTTTCTGAAAATTTCGTCTGTGCACGTGTAGTTTGAATATAGTTTCGCACTATAAGTTCGTAGTTATTGCTATTGATTAGACTGATGGACGCTCAAACTACCACTCGTGAACTTCCACACTGTGTAAATTTGGATGATTTTGTTTTGGAAACCATATCAACACTGTATGAAAAACTAAGAGATCCAGGATGGCCTACGTTACCTAAGTTGTTGGCTCAAGCCTCAGATGATAAGAAGCCTCAAAATTCAAGTTTTCAGTGATGTTAGCAATGAACAAAATCTACAAGTATCTATATGAATGTCTCCTCAATCCAAGAATCAACAAACCTTCAGCGAGGAGTTTCTCATTTTGAAGGCTAATTGCGATAACTACAGCCATATAATAAGTCTAGCATTTTGTTATAAGAAACTAAGAATTTGGGCCTGTACTGAAAGTTTCTTAAAGTTATAAACAAGGTTTTCTATGCCTTTCATAAGCGTACGAGGCGGGGGGGCTGGGAGGCGGCAGCCTCCCCCCAACTTTAGAAAAATTATCGAAAATGAGCCCCAATCAGACAAAAAGATGCTCTCAGTCAGGCAAAAATTGTGCTAAACAATGGCCAACAATGGACTTTGTGTTGGACAGCCCCCTAGATTTTTTCTTCCCGTACGCTTATGATGCCTTTCCAATGTTTACACATTACCCAAGTACCTTACGAGTAATATGATACGGGAAACAAGTGAAAGTAAAGTAAGAATATGCAAAGGATTTGCTTTATCAAAATATATCTTAACTTATATTTTCCAAGTACTTGAGTTTCTTAATTTCTTGGCAATCTGAGAGTTGAATTTCTGATGGAACTGAATTGAAAACATTTGGAATTAATAAGTTTCTACAAAAACCATGTAATTAAAATTTGGTCGGTGGTATGTGGTCGGTGGTATGTGGTCGGTGGTTTTCGTGGTCGGTGGTTCTGGTCGGTGGTCGGTGACAGTTATGGTTGGTGGTAAGTGGCTTGTTGGTCGGTGGTCGGTGGTTTTAATGGTCGGTGGTCGGTTGTGTTGGTCTGTTGTCGGTGGTGCTGGTCGGTGGTCGGTTTGGGCTGTGGTCGGTGAGGTCGGTGTGGTCGGTTGTATGTGGTCGATGCACTGGTTGGTGTGGTCGGTGGTATGTGGTTGTACACCACGCCAGTTGGACTTCCCCAAGTCGTCCTCTGGTTAGTGGACTTGGCAGGTCTCTGGTAAGACGAAGAATGAAGTCTCCAGTTCAGTCGACAAGTTGTGTGGCCTAATTAAGCAATATCCTTGCCGTCTTCTCGCATCACACTCACTTGCTAGAGAGAGAGAGCCTACCTGGGCGGCGACTCCACTCCACTCCACTCCACTCCACTCCACTCCACTCCACTCCACTCCACTCCACTCCACTCCACTCCACTCCACTCCACTCCATTTGACTTCAGCACGTTCACCTCAATTCACTGTTGTAAAATCATTCAGTGGCGGACTGGCTACCTACCATTCAAGCCACCAGGAAAAGCAACCAAAATGACGCCAATAGGTGGTCAAGCTACTTAACATTGGGGTTAGTGAACAGGCCCCGAAAAACTGTGCGTGGTGGAGAATCAGTTTTATTCAAAACTATCTCATAACATCTTTTAAAACCCCTCACCATGGACCGTGGAAATGGTCCAAAAATCCAGGTCCAGGCAGCGGCTTGGCCAGGGTAAATCAAGTAGGGGCTATTGAAATGAGGGGGTCTGGGGGCAAACCTCCCAGGAAAATTTTCGGTGCCACGCCCTTTACTTTGGCTTAGAATGCATCTCACAATATCATGCTTGCCACTAGCGACAAGAAAACTTTGATAGTTTTGTGACACTTATCCTATGAATCAGAGCACGAGGAAAATTTTTGAAGACATATCCTTTACTTTGGCTTAGAATGCATCTCCCGATGATATCATGCTTGCCAGTGCTAAAATGGAAGATTTGACATTTCTCGGAAAATTTTTACCCAACCTATACCCAGCAATCTTCTCTTCGGTTTTAAAGGGATCTCGAGGACCATCTTTCGGCAAAATTGGATACTCCCCGTCACCTCGCCACTGGGTCCGATGGCCTGCCCCCGGAAAATTCTTGAAACCAAACCATTTAGAATGTCGGAAAATGCCCCATTATGAATAATAGATGCTTCTTTATACACAATTTGCTTTTGAGAAGAAGAAGATTCTCATCTAAATAGACTGCATTTGCATTTGGAATACATGAAAAATATGTATTACTTTCCGACAGGTCAATTGATGGCCGTAATCATTTTTGGTTCTGTGCGATGATTGTTTTGTTTGCCTTTTAAAATAACAAGTTTTTTGAAAAACAAACTTGAGGCAAAGGGCGCACCGGGAAATTTCCCGGTGTCTCGGTGGGCCAGTCCGCTTCTGATCATTCATGATTTACCCTGCTGAAAAGTGCCTGAANAAATTGGATACTCCCCGTCACCTCGCCACTGGGTCCGATGGCCTGCCCCCGGAAAATTCTTGAAACCAAACCATTTAGAATGTCGGAAAATGCCCCATTATGAATAATAGATGCTTCTTTATACACAATTTGCTTTTGAGAAGAAGAAGATTCTCATCTAAATAGACTGCATTTGCATTTGGAATACATGAAAAATATGTATTACTTTCCGACAGGTCAATTGATGGCCGTAATCATTTTTGGTTCTGTGCGATGATTGTTTTGTTTGCCTTTTAAAATAACAAGTTTTTTGAAAAACAAACTTGAGGCAAAGGGCGCACCGGGAAATTTCCCGGTGTCTCGGTGGGCCAGTCCGCTTCTGATCATTCATGATTTACCCTGCTGAAAAGTGCCTGAAGAGGTATTTGTTGATTTCTTCCTTGAATTCTTCTTAGAACGGGGATATTCTCTTGTTTACCCAATTTGAAAGCCTGATCTCCTGATGTCCTGATCGGCCAGACCTGATGCCACTGTTCCACTGTTTCACTGTATCCGGTTCCAGAATTCTCTGTTCCAACATTATGGCTCCGTGATTTACACCTGTGCATATTTAGGACTTCACATCTATTACTCAGTCAAATTGTTGGATGTTGACCACATCACTATCAGTGTCAGATTACATTTTGGTTTCATCTTTCGACTGCAAGTCATACAGTTTTATTTTACTCAAACAAGGGCAAGTTGCTAGAATTACGTTGAAGCAAGGCAGCAATAGTGAAACATTGCTTTGATAAACAAGGAGAACAAGGCAAAACAGGAGGTAGGTATTTTTCATGTTTGTTGCTGGCGTTAATCATGTTTTGTTTCCTTGTTGTTTGCCTTCAGTGTTTGATGCAACGCTTCCCCCACTTTCGGTTGTCAGTCAAGCTAGGCCTAGTGTAGTGGCTGGAAGAGACATTTGCTTCAACTTTTACATGGCTTCTTTGGCCTTATATCTATGTGTACGTGCTCTGAGCTAATCATAGTCATGCTGAGATTAAAACTGAGACATGTAGATATGTAGAGGGTCAAAGGGACGCCCAAGTCGTCTTGCTTTTGGGCAAGTGAAGTAAAACTGCGAAAACAATCGACTATTAAGCCTGACTTAACGGTTCCTCCCCGCTCCCTAACGTCCTCGTCGTCTCCGTCCATCGCATCATATTTCAGCCCTTTTCTAGTCTATTTTCTGTTAGGCCAGGCCCAGCCAGCCGCCACCCATTCATTATCATCGGGGCTGACTGACACGAGGGGGGTTGGGTTGTTGATTTGACTGATTTATCTTTTTTACCCATGGTAGCCCCTTAATAATAATGATTGATTTACAGGGGGCCATGCTAAAAACTTACAAATAACTACTAAGGGGCCGTCGACAATACTTTTCGTCACACATCGCGGCCCTTGGGCCGAGATCATCGAAACCCCCTCCCTACCCCCCTGTGATCATGGCCCAAAAAACAATTTTCTTTGTTTGCTTAATAAGTACTAGGCCTACCGCCTTAGGCAATTATTGCCTTCATAATAAGGTCCAAATGTGGCCAGGTCTAAAACGCGGACACCGCGGACATCGCGGACATCGCAGATATATCCGCGCCATTTGCAAGTCCGCGTTTTAGGTTTTTCCCTATGTAAAAACCTAAAACGCGGACATCGTGGAAATTTTCTAATTCTTCGAAATAAAGTGTTGATAAGCCCGCTTCTACGATCTTTATGCACACCGCTCTACAAAGAGTCACGGAGGGTTAGTTGTTGGCGATTTCTTCTTGTCCGCGAAATCAATGTCCGCGTTTTAGGTTTTTACATAGGGAAAAACCTAAAACGCGGACATCGCGGACATCGCGGACATTTTCCAATTCTTCGAAATAAAGTGTTGATAAGTACGTTTCTACAAACTTCATAAACGGACACAAGTAAAAAGTAACTGAACCAAATGAAATACATAGATCAACGAGGGACAAAACTTGGTGTAACCTATTTGTATTTGTTACCTTTACGGAAAACTACTTGAACTTGATCTTGATGCCAGATAGGCACCCTCCATTGCCACATCTAAGAAAAGAGTCAAAACTGTGATGACAATTCTTATTTTGTTAACTAGTATGTAGTACTTATCTTTTGACTTGTAAATGCTTTTGCAACGTCCCCCTGAAAAGCAGTTCTCGTGGACTGACGGGGCTCCGTCTTCAAGAAAAATCCGGAAAAAATCTCTAAAAATCCTATTGTTTTAGAAATTATCGTACGCCTTTTTCGAAAGAGTGACACACCCCTCGCACAGGTCACTCAAAATGTTTTGACATTGTACAGTAATAGCAACTGTTGGGAATTATTTTTAGAGGGAATTATGTTATTTACTTGTTTTGAGATCTTACTAAGTAATTTGTGAGCTCTTTCTGCAAAACTAAATGAATTCTACATTTCCGACATTAAAAATATAAGAAACACATGAGAAACTTTTGGTAATAAAATGGCCAGAAAATTTAAGAAACTGCCTTCCAGCCTTCCAGCACAAGACCATAGTTCTTAGCTAAAAAATGTCTTCTAAATTTCGTTTTATTTCGATGAATTATAAAATGTCCGTGATGTCCGCGTTTTAGGTTTTTCCCTATGTGAAAACCTAAAACGCGGACATTGATTTCGCGGACATGAAGAAAATCGCCAACAACTATCTCTCCGCGACTCTCCGTGAAGCGGTGTGCATAAAGATAGTGGAAACGTGGTTATCAACACTTTATTTCAAAGAAGTGGAAAATGTCCGTGATGTCCGCGTTTTAAGTTTTTCCCTAGGTGAAAACCTAAAACGCGGACATTGATTTCGCGGACATGAAGAAAATTGCCAACAACTAACTCTCCGTGACTCTCTGTGAAGGGTTGTGCATAAAGATCGTGGAAACATGGTTATCAACACTTTATTTCGAAGAATTAGAAATGTCCGCGATGTCCGCGATGTCCGCGTTTTAGGTTTTTCCCTGTGTGAATACCTAAAACGCGGACTTGCAAATAACGCGGACATGTCCGCGATGTCCGCGATGTCCGTGATGTCCGCGTTTTAGACCTGGCCGTCCAAATGTCATAAATTTTATCATCAATTTTGAAATGAAAAATAATGCCAACCTTATTTTCCATTAACACCAGAGCCTAGAGGGGCAGATTCCTCAGCTAATTTTGAACCAAACAGCAGAGAAAGACGTGTAAACTTCCTGTGTTTGTGCTTTGCGCCATTTTGCTTCCCAAACGCATTTTTGCACCATTTTGCTTCCCTTATACGTTTGGACCAAAATTGTTGTAATGAATATGTAAAGATCATAGCTCCGTTATTGAGGGGGGGGGGCATTCTGAAACTATTTGGTGTGACGTGACCATCAATGAGGCGATGATATCAACATTTTATAATAGCCTTGTGTTGTTTTGGTGATTTGTTTGCGGCTGTTTCTATTTCAAAAAGTTGCATGTATTGTTGTTGTTGTTGTATTCTGTTTCAATGATGACTATTCTTTGCCAGTTCCTGCTGCTATCCTGCTATTGCCGCTTCATCTATTTTGAGCCTACATATAGAATGTTTTGCAGCTCACCTAAAAACATTGGTATAATACTCAAATTATGACAGATTTACAATTTGTGCGTTTGTTATTTATAATATATTTTCTTCAATTTATTAATGTGACATTTCGTCACACAAACATAATCCATCACGGCTTTTGCTTGCACCCAGTCACCCCCATCACGGCCAAAGTATGTGTAGAAGAGTAACGATGAAAAGTAATTGTCGACTGCCCCTAATTTACAATAAAAATGAAATTTGCTATAAAACCTGAACTAATTACAATTTGTCATAAATAAACGAAAGAAAACAGAAAAGAATTGGTGAGTGAACTTCATGGTTGCAAATTCTTTTTAAACGGTCTCAGGGTT
The DNA here is from genome assembly GCA_004194395.1 of Aurelia aurita complex sp. Pacific. Classification (NCBI taxonomy): domain Eukaryota; kingdom Metazoa; phylum Cnidaria; class Scyphozoa; order Semaeostomeae; family Ulmaridae; genus Aurelia; species Aurelia aurita complex sp. Pacific. The sequence continues at coordinate 17,792 of REGL01001342.1, forward strand.
GAAGTATTTCTGATCTCAGGGTCAAGACTGCTCCACAGTTTGGTGCCTCAGTACGCGAAACATTTCTGCCCGCCCGGCTGCCAATTTGAATAATGGCAACCTGAGATTGACTTCAGCGTTTCTAAGAGAAAGAATAGTAGAATTGTCAACTGTCATGAACATGTCTTTCATATAAGAAGGTACGTCCCCATTAAAGGATTTAAAGACCATTTTCTGAGCTTCAAAATCAATAAGCTCCATGACAGTAGGCCATGTAAGCGCCCGAATAACTGGTAAAGCAGTAGCATCAAATGGACTGTTGGTGACGAGTTTTGCAGCCCGATTTTGAAGTTTCTGCAATTTTTCAATGGCAGTCACCCCAGCATGTCCCCAGACAGGACAGCAATATATAAAGTAAGGCTCCACTAAACTCTTATACATTGTCTTGACAGTTGAAATAGGAAGGTACTGCTTGGCATAATGAAGCACACCAATACCTCTAGAGATCTTATTAGTTGTTAGGGCCAATTGAGATGTCCATTTAAGTTGATGGTCAACCTGAACACCAAGGTATTTGACCTCCTTTACCAACTTGATATCCTCGGAACCAATCTTAAGGTGTGTGGTTCAGTTGAATCAACAGAGTCAATTTTTCGCAGCTTACCATTACTCACTATAATCATTGCTTCTGTCTTTGCAACGTTTAAAGACAACTCATTTCCTTCAAGCCATCCTTTCAAAGCTTCTAAATCAGCATTAACTGCTTGATTAATTTCCGAAACAGATTCAGAGGCATAGTAAATGCTTGTGTCATCTGCATACATGGATACAAGGGAATTTTTCAANAACTGGTAAAGCAGTAGCATCAAATGGACTGTTGGTGACGAGTTTTGCAGCCCGATTTTGAAGTTTCTGCAATTTTTCAATGGCAGTCACCCCAGCATGTCCCCAGACAGGACAGCAATATATAAAGTAAGGCTCCACTAAACTCTTATACATTGTCTTGACAGTTGAAATAGGAAGGTACTGCTTGGCATAATGAAGCACACCAATACCTCTAGAGATCTTATTAGTTGTTAGGGCCAATTGAGATGTCCATTTAAGTTGATGGTCAACCTGAACACCAAGGTATTTGACCTCCTTTACCAACTTGATATACTCGGAACCAATCTTAAGGTGTGGTTTAGTTGAATCAACAGAGTCAGTTTTTCGCAGCTGACCATTACTCCCTATAATCATTGCTTCAGTCTTTGCAACGTTTAAAGACAACTTATTGTAGACAATATAAAGACAATTTGTTCTTGTTAATATTGGTATGCCCGGCTATTATAAAAGAGATTTCTAGAGGTGTGCATACATCCCCAAATATCCAGGGACCAGGCAGGGGCATCCAGCTACTGGGATGTAAAAATTGACAAAAATCTGGGGTTAATTACAAAAATTAGGAAAAATCCAGACTACGCTGGAAATCATGTAATGGTATTTACTAAAGTAAGGAATGACCCACAATGACCTGCAACAACCCACAACGATCCACAATGATCCACAACGATCCACAATGATCCACAACAACCCACAATGACCTACACAACGACCCACAGCCACCAACAACAATCAACAACAAAAGGATTTTACCATGAAAGATAATGATTACTAGCCTCAATTCCATTATTTGTTGCCTCTTTTCGATTTTTAGACTTTTCTTCATTTCTCAGCCTGCACTTATATACTTGTGGTCTTCATTTCGTGCTGAAGAACAAAGTGCTCATTTTCATTACGTTTTGACATTTTCATTTCGCCCCCCTTCCTAAAAAAATATCAAGGTCCTTTATTGTGATGTAAACAAAACTTACAGAATATTATTAGGACAAAATTGCGTACAGAGTAGATGTTACAAATTTTTTTCTTATAAGAAATTGATTTATAATAAACAAGTGCATTAGAATTGTCAAAAATCGAATATGTATTCTATTACTAATTAAGGAGCAACGAGAGAATAGGCATGGGTTGGGCTATAGGCGAACATTCATTCAAAAACAAAGAACTATAAAATACAATGTAACCGACATACCATAAAATTACCCACGTTACGTGTAATACAAGTTATAACTGAAAATTAACAAATAGAATGCACGGTATACAGATAAATATTCCCAGTTCTAGATAAAGCTAAAGGGAAGTAGTGGGAGGGGAGTTAGGAAGTTAAGTTTAAGTTTCATGCGAAGTTAAGAAACGTTTAGTACCATGTGCTGCAGTGGTGCTCACCATAGCCACAAAAAACTAAGGGGCAAACATTAATGGAGGGTGTGGGGACATACGGATATTTTGTTAAACTGTCCATAAGAAACTCAACTCTCAGATCGCTATAAAGTTAAGAAACTCTAGTACTGGGAAAGTATATGTTAAGAAACTATTTATAATAGTTGTGTCATAGTGATGTCATGTGGCCTTCTTTTGTTTTCTTTAGAAACTAGATTGCTAGTCACATGCATTTGATGGCCTCTTTCAAAAGATTTTGTGTTTTCAAATGTACTCTCAAGTACCGAATAATCGTCCCCTCGCTTGTCAATTTTTGAAAAATTTCCCTAACCCCTTGCTTTATTCCAACCCCCCTTTAAATAGTTCTTGAAAAATTGAAATGATAGTGAACATAATTTGTGAATACATAAGAAAACAGATACGTGTTTACTAAGGAAACACTATTTCCAATTTTTCCAATTCCTTCCTCCCCCGACCGTTCAAAACCCCCAACTTTTATTAGATTGAATAATTTTAAACCCCCTGATTATTCGCACCCCTTCCCGTTTATTCGGTACTCGAGAGTAGAAAGAAATCAACCTTTTTGATCATGGTAGGTCATTGTGGGTCATTGTGGGCCGTTATGTGGTTCATTGTGGGTTGTTGTGGATCGTTGTTGGTCATTGTGGGTCATTGTGTAGGTCGTTGTGGGTCATTGTGGACCGTTGTGGGTTGTTGCAGGTTGTTGTGGGTCGTTGTGTAGGTCATTGTGGGTCATTGTGGATCGTTGTGGGTTGTTGCAGGTCGTTGTGTAGGTCATTGTGGATCGTTATCATGTATGTTATGCCAAATATCTTTGACGAAGAACAATGGCAAAACAATAGACCTATTGTCTTCAGACAGTTGGTAGGGCGTAAACCTTTGGCGTAGCAAAAACAAGCTTTCCACCCTGGAATCCAGATCTTCAAGTTGCTGGTAAACCGTAAACTCTTCCATAGGGGGTAAACTGTCCCTAAAATTGAAAAATCCGTACATTCCTGCACACTTCATGTACTTTGGGCAAAATCCGGATCTCTCCAACATATTTTCTCACAGCAAATCCAAGGCCTTCCATTTTGGTGAGTAATCCTCCATAGAAGGGGGGGGGGGGGGTGGGCAGACTGCTATTTATGTCGTGCGTGCGGAAGATCTTCCACACGTAATTTCATGTATAACAAAGGAACAACAATAAAACCATTCTTCTTAAAACAATAACCAGGCGCGCATCTTCTGTGTGCATTTTGCAAAATTATCAGTCTGGTAGGGGGCCCTGATTTTTTCCGGCACCACCCGTTGAAATGTGGTAACATGCTTAGCCCCCTTGTAGGCCTACTGTTTTTGCCATACCATACCAGTCATAAGAAATTCCTTGCACAGAACGATAAAGACAATACAATTTTTCACAGGTGGGAGATATCATTTGCACATCTATTGCCATTGGATTGAAAAATCTTCAATATTTGCTTGAAAGTATATTTCTTATCACTCCTGAGAGTGAGAGGTGAAAAGCCCTTGCTTATTGTTCTCTGTGACGAATTTCTTTACGAGTTGATCAAACGTTTCAGGCCCTTTTTCCAGTCATTTTGCAACGAAACAATGTAGCAAAGTCAAATTTACCTATCTTCAGAAAAATCAATAAAATAGTTCCATATTTGGGCTTTTAACAAGAATTTGAATCTTTTATCTTCATTAAATGCTCTTTGTGCTACAAATTTTCGAATGCAGGAAATCTTTTTCTGGCTCACCCGGTACATTTCAATGGTCTAGTTGGTGTCTATAACTGCTTATAAGAAAATGAACAGAACTCTCGATCGCTGTCTCTGCATCTTCTTGATCCTCAGTATTTTATATATTATGACAAACTGAGAAAGCGAGAAAGTTGAGAAGGTGAGGCCTTATCTTGACTATGGTGATATAATCTATCACAAGTACGATCCTGATATGAAATTAGATTTAACTAAAAAAATTGAACAGACTCATTACTCTGCGGCTCTAGCAGTTACTGGAACTTGGAGAGGTACTAGTAGGCAACGGTTATACGATGAATTGGGTTGGGAAGATCTCTGTATCAGGCGACGGTACCGAAGACGGTGCCATTTTTACAATTTAAGATTGACGCGTTCTCCAAATTATTTGTTTGCTAAAATTCCATGTGAGCGCCAGATACCTTACAATCTTCGAAACTCTCGGGATTATGACCAAAACGTAGGAAGAACGGCTCGGTTTACAAACACGTACTTTCATAACACACTGTTTGAATGGAATCTACTGACTGATGATATAAAGAATGCCAGCTCTCTTGCAGTGTTTAAGAGCAAGCTACTATCGACAATACGACCTTTGAAAAGAACTATGTATGGTATTCGCGCACTCGTAGGTATCAAGCGTTTGACGANGAATGCCAGCTCTCTTGCAGTGTTTAAGAGCAAGCTACTATCGACAATACGACCTTTGAAAAGAACTATGTATGGTATTCGCGACCTCGTAGGTATCAAGCGTTTGACGAAACTTCGTGTGGAGTTTAGCTCTCTCAATGCACACAGATTCCGTCATAACTTTGACTGCGTCAGCCCACTGTGCTTGTGTGGTATGGGCAACGAAGATAACGCACATTTCCTCCTGCACTGCCATCGGTTTCGTGTAATGCGTCGTGATCTCCTTGGTTAGCTTTCTGAAGTCCCCGGTCCCGATCTTTCAAATATTGACTCAAAAGCGTGAGTTGTTTCTCTACGGCAGCCCTCAGTTCACTATAATCGACAATAGAATAATCCTAGAAGCAACCATGTCATTCATTGAGAGGTCTATGCGGTTGGACTAAATACCAACATTAGCAGCAATCCCATTTCGTCTGTAGTGTAATGTGAGAGATTGTTGTACTGTATTGTAGTGTGAAGTACAACTTGGGGCTATGAAGAGTGGGGCTGCCTTCTTTTTTTGGAATGACTATAATTTGAACGACTTAAGGCTGATTTCCAGTCAGTGGAGTTTTCCGAGCGGGCGGAATTTTAAACAATAAAAGGTCACCCAGCCGTAACTTTCTATTCAATTCCACAGCGACATTTTTTCTCGCATACAATAGAAATTCCGCCCGCTCGGAAAATTCCAATGACTGGAAATCAGCCTTTAGAACGACATTTGAAATTTGAACGACACAGGCGAGAGGTTTCCCAAATCGTGATGCAGGTTGATATAAACCAGTGGCGCGCGGCAATTGGTTGTTTCCGTATCCCCCTACACAGACGGGAAAAATTTCCATGCACATTCAGTTTTCTATCGATGACTTGGCAAATTGCTAGGCTTTACTGGTTCTGTTTCTTCTCCATTTGTATTTTCATATTTATCCTACCTTTCATAGTAAGCATCCATTTCTTCGCTGTTCATTCCATTTGCCCTCAGCTCAATCTACTTTCGTTTTTCTCATTGGTATATTCTTATACTAGGATAGTGTTATATACAATTTTCGAACTTTTTTTTAAAGAGTTTCTTTGCTTTTTATCATCCGTTTCGTTTGCAATATCGATCGGTGAGCTACTTTCTCTTAATCTACACTCAATGGTGTGCTGTTTGTGAGTCAGTTCATCTGATCTATACTCTATGGGTGATGCAAAAGATCATTTTACTAAGTGGGGACTTCGAACTAAATCCAGGCCCGGAAACTCTGGACTTTTGCTGCTGGAATTTGAATAGTATAACAGCATACGATTTTCTTCGAGTGTCTCTCATCGAGGCATACAATTCTGTATATGATCATGATCTGATAGGTATTGTACCTACCTGTACCTGTATCTTCCTCCAACAATGAACGTTGTCATTACAGAGGCGAGTTGAAACGTTTCCGTATCAACTCGGCGAATTCATTACGTGACTGAGTAGCCCTCTTAGCTTGGTCACTTGATACTCTAAGTAACCCAGAAATCTTTCCCCGTGGATCACGGTAGTATTTCCTCTCTGGTTTGGCAAACAATAATATCTTTGTTAGTGCTGTGTTCTCTGCACGACATATGTGACCAATATACTTCAGGTATTGACTGTATATGAAATTCCTTAAAGGTGTTTGTTTGAGGATGTTCTGAATTTTCTCATTTGTGTATATGAAGGCATAATCTGCTTCCTCGTCATCATCTTCATTCTCAGGAACATGTCTCCTTTTCCATCCACCTTTCACCATGTCCCGTAGGCATTGGTTCCAACAGGATTCAAGTTTTTTGAGCTCTTGTTCATTTGGAAGCCAGGCAGCTGTTCCATATGTAAGTCTTGATCTAACACATGATTCTAGGATCTTACGCCTTGTAGGTATGTTGACATGCGTATCACATAATACTGATTTCAGCTCGTAAAATTTTCCTATAGCTCTCTCTCTTCTGTGAATTGTAAAACAGTCATTGGGATCGTTTGTTATCACCTGTCCAAGATATGTGAAAGATTGTACATTATCTATCTTCTCTGATCCAATAGTGATCAGAGTATCCCGTTTCGCTAGATCTTCATCATTGAATATTTGTGTTTTTGTTTTCTTAATTGAGATCGTCAAGCCAAATCTCTTACCAGTATCGTTTAGAATAGTAAGGATCTTTTCTGCATCATTAACTTTTCTGCAGAACAGCACCACATCATCTGCGTATAAAATCCATCTAATTATTTCTAGCCCACTCATCTTTCCACTTTTCCTTTGGTTTCGGTTTGTACAATAGTGTGGAATATTGTACTGGAATGGAATTCCCCAACCATCTGGAAATGCATTATCAATTTCCTGTGCTGCAACTTTAAGAACGTAGTCAAGGTAATAATTGAAAATGCAAGGAGATTCCTGTCCTCCTTGACGACAACCAGTCAGTTCATCAAAAGTAGTTTTCATTCCTTTTATCGATGCTGTAGTTCCCTCATACATCTTCTTCAATATGCCTATGAGAATGGTTGCTCCGGTACGCATGGTTAGGACCTTGAACAGAAAGTCACCTGGAACATGATCGTATGCTGCCGTTAGATCTATATAAACAGCTACTAATGTCCCCTGGCATTTTTCAATTATCATCCTTGTTATAAATATTGTATCAGATGTAGATCTATTTTGCCGAAATCCAAATTGTTCCTTCCCAATATGTGCTTCATATGCATTTTTGAGTCTAACCATGATAAGCTTTGCTAGGATCCGACTCATATTTGCTCCTATGGAGATGCCTCGATAGTTTGCAGCAAGACTCATGAGACCTTTCTTGAAAAGACATGTAATGCTACAGTGTAACCACATTGATGGAACCTTCACAGATGTCCAAATCAGTGTCATGAGGGTTAGGATTGCCTTGATTAGTTTGTTACTATCATTATATTTTAAGCCCTCTGTTCTCATCTTATCTGTCCCAGCACTTTTGTTGTTCTTGAAACTCTTTATAACCTTTTTCACCTCATCTGCAGTAGAAGAACTTTCATCCACAGGGATGATCTCATCTGTTTTATGCGGATATTGACGAGGATTTTCAATTTCCGGAGGGATTGGTATTTCTCTTTTTGCGAAGTGTTGTTCGAAGTGTGTTTTCAATTTTTCATTTGATATGGAGCGTTTTGAGCCAGTCTTAAGTGCAGTGTACTTTTTTGCCATGTCAAATTCTTTTTCCGTGTCTCTTGCTTCAGCGACCGTGTTCATGTTGTCAGCTAGCTGCTCGAAATAGTCATTCTTGAGTTTGCATCGTCTTCTCTTAATACCCTTTTGTAATTTTCTCATATGTTGATGGTCAGAGCAGTTACGGAGTTCCTTAGTCAGTTCCTTAAGAGTATCATCTTCCCACGGTTCTTTTTTTTTCTGATTGGATCGATCTTCGGACATACCGAGTCAACACTTTTCCTCACCACTTCTACTATTTGATCATTTGGCATATCTATATCGTCTTCAATTATCGTGGAAAGGTCATTTTCAATCTTCATGGCTAGCTGTTGCATGACATGTGGGTCATCCCTTAGTGCCCGGTAATCAATCATTGCATTTGGTGTACTTTTTTTTGATCTACATATTTGGTGTTTCAGTTCACGTTTTGTTGACGGGAAGGAGATGTTAATAACTAATAGACGATGGTCTGTGTCATATGGGAGAGATGCCTTCGTGTGTACTCGACATGACTGAACATACTTTTCTAGCCAAGGTGTGGTACATATGTAATCAATTCTTTTCCAATCACCTGTCCCAGCATGCCTCCATGTTTCTCTGTGAATTCTCTTAGTTCTGTATATGGTATTCAGTATCCTCATGTTGTTTTGCAGGCACCATTTTAGCATGCGCTCACCGTTATCATTTGTTTGTATCCTGTCTGGGTTATTGTTGCCTAGGGTTTTCTCCCATAATCCAGACGCTTTGCTTTGTGATGATATTGTTGCATTGGAGTCACCAAGAGTGATAACTTTATACTTTGGGTTCAAGTCTAATTTCTGCTTTGCCTTGTTCAATGTGGCATAGAATGAAGATTTTGCTGCTTCTGATTTTGTTGCATTTGTAGGTGAATACACATTTAGTATTGCAAGTCTCAGTCCCTTAACATTTATTGTTGCTGAGATGATTCTGGCAGCAAGGTGTTCTGTATAATCTTCAAGTTTCACATGTGGTGCTAAGAGTAGTGCTACACCATGCTCATGTTTACGCTTGTGTCCGCTCCGGACAAGTTGCCATCCTGCAATTGATTCATCTTCGAATGTAGCCATCCCTCTAGATGTACGTCTAGATTCCTGTATTGCCAGTATGTCTATACCTAATTTACTGATTGCCTTTATCACTGTTGCTAATTTGATGTCGTCCTGGAGTGTACGTATATTTATTGTTGCGATTCGGATGTTTTTCTTTCTGGTGTTCCCTTTTTTGCTCGTGCCTTCCCTATTAGGGTCAGTCATTAATGAGTTCTTGTAACCCGGTGTTGTGGTGGACGATGACAAGCCGTCACAGCCAGTGGCATATTTTTCGACCTCGGCCTGGCAGACCACCGAGGGACGCGTCCCTTGTTGATCCGCGCGACGGACGATGCGGCATGGTTCTTGACTTGTCGACATCAATCGAATCCCGATCCGCAAAAACAAGCTGTCGAATTACTTCTTTCAAAGAAAAGACATGAAATGGATCACCCCGTTATTCTCTTTAACAACGTACCAGTGAAAAAAGTAACTGAGCATAAACATCTGGGTATTATTCTGGACTCGAAGCTATCTTTCTCAGCTCATATTAAATCTGCTATCTCTAAAACGAGGAGGGGCATTGGTCTGCTAAAATATCTCTCCAAGTATCTGCCAAGGCATACTCTGAACGAATTATATAAGCTTTACGTGCGACCCCACCTGGACTACGGGGATGTTATCTATCATATTCCAGCTAA